>CAUYPK010017416.1:0-20862 GCA_963574355.1 Loris lydekkerianus
TTTCACATGAAGGCTATTAGCCAACTATAGCACAAAACTATGGGGAAAGGGCCAAGGAAGGGGAAGGAAGGGGAGAGGTTTTGGTGGAGGGAAGATAATGGGTGGGGCCACATCTATGGTGCATCTTAGAATGGGTACAGGTGAAACTTACTGAATGCAGAAAACAAATGCCTATATACAATAACTAAGAAAATGCCATGAAGGCTATGTTGAACAGTTTGATGAGAATATTTCAGATTGTATATGAAACCCACACATTGTACCCCTTGATTGCACTAATGTACACAGCTATGATTTAACAATAAAAATAAACAAATTTAAAAAAAGAGTTAACGATGAAATATGTTTAGCTATATAATAAATTTTATTTAGATACATGTATGCATGCATATATGTATACATATGTATATAATCACATATAAAAAGAAAATATATATTACGTATGTAGGGCAAGCACATAAAATAGATAACATTATAACTTCCAGCACACACGTACATGTATCTCAGTTTTTGTGAAGATAAAAGTAACTTAACTATGTGGGGAAAAATACATTTATTTTACTCCTTAAAATGAAATAAATTTCTGATGTATCTAAGAGTTAAATATAACAATGAAGCCTCAAAACAATAGAGAAAATCTTGGAAAAAAATTTTTGATTCTGAACATGAAATAAGATTTTTAAGCATCTAAAAAAATATAAGATTTGTAATTTGCTCACATGATAATATTTAAATTTCTGTTTATTAAATTAATGCCATAAAGCAACTAAAAAGCAAATAGTTGTGTAAAAAATAGTTTTTCAAGCTTATGGCAGAAAATGATCGGTATATTTAATATATAAAAGTTTTATAAATCTATAAGAAAAATGAGGAAGTGTGTGAATTATCAAATGTATTAAAACATAAATGTACATGACTAAATATATAGGAAAATCCATGTTCCCATCAGTGGTAATTCAAACTTTCCCATTCTAAAAACAAGACATCTATTTCATTTCTTAAATTGTAAAAGATTATTTCCACTACTGTTAATGAGTTAAAATGGGAATGTTCATGCACAGTTGTTGAAATGATAAATTTATCAAAATATTTTGGAAAAAAAGTAGCGAAAGTCTTAACAGGGCTTTTACCTTTGATCTATTTTGCTTATGTATTTTTTTATCTTAAAAAAGTGGATATACATTACATTGATATAAATATAGATTTATATCAAGAATATATTTTTCAGATAACATGAAATATTAAATAGAAAAAACTAAGTATCCCACTATTATGGTCTTTTTTAATAATGCCACATCAGTAGACAGCTATTGAAATAACAGTTTTGCAGTGCATTTAACAGCATGGGTGGGGGGAGTTCCAACATATTACAGATGGAAAATCTTAATACGTTCACCTACTATGAATTAGTCAGGATAAACTAGGTTAAGTTGTGGTAACAAAAAGCAATCCTGATTTCTCCTCCTCACTGCACATATAAAGTAGGTCAGCAAGAGATGTCTGCTCATGGTAGTCACTTGTAGACAGGCATTGACAATAGAGCCAACTCAACAAACAGACTCTTCCATAACCAGCTTGGCTGGAGGCAGGAAACATGAGGAGTCATACACTGGTTCTTACTTCACTTCTATTTATACTTCACTGGCCAAAACAAGTAACATGGCCACATCTCTCTTTAGAGGACCAGGGGAAATATAGCAATGCCATGCATATGTGGCCCTTAAGAGTTTTATATTACTCAAGTTTAAAAAATACATCTAGAAAAAAATGATGGTATTACAGGTCTAATTCTGTGGACTCATAGGTATTCATTTTATGATTCTTCTTTATACTTCATGTATAAGGTATTACAGATAAATAAAATAAAAATGAGAAAAATTACATACTTGGCTTAAGAAACAAGGTGTTTAAAGACAATCATTCTGTGCACAAAACTTTCTGAGTTATTTTTATAAAACATAATTTGAAAATTACTTTAAAGTTACCAGATTATAAATTTAATAACTATCTGAATAAATGTTCTTTTTTATTCTTTCATGTAAGTAATGGATTCAATCAAAGAGGAAGTTTACTTTCCTCTTCTTTATCAAGCTTAAACATTGTGATCTCGTCCTATGATTGTTTGGGATGTGGAGCTTATGGTGCAATTTTCAAATTGTAAAATTCAGATGAGATAACTGCATCTAATGCAATTTGACTAAAACACTTGTAATCACACTTTTATTGGATCAAATTACATATATATATATATATACGCACATACCAAATATAATCATGCACTGTGCACCCTTGTCAATCAAAATCCACCCACCACACTCAACCAGAAGGTGAACAGCATGCACAGTTGTCTTCTCAATAGAAATTATACAACTGTACAAACTTGCTTCTCACTGGCTGCTAACAATTAGAGAGCAGTGTTGTTGTTGTTCATTTATCTGAAGACAGAGATACAAGATGAAAAGACCCAAAATTACATATTGATTTCATTGACCTGTGCTCTAGTCACACACTAATAAGTAATAATGCTGAAGTTATTTTTCTAAGCAATGCTATTTTTGCTTGTTATGGTGTGAGTAAACAGCAAAGGAATTCACTTAGTTTCTTTGCTATTTTTCCTTTGTTTTTGATAATTTTACTAAAGAATATTTGATTACAGTGACTTGTGTATATTTAAAGGATACAATTTGATAAATTGACATTTGTATATTGTCATATACTATGTCATATACTATATAGTATGTCACTATACTATGACATAGTATATACAAGTGTCAACTACAAAAAACACCACCACAGGAAGGGGATAACATACATTTTCATTATCCCTAATGAAAAATCCCTCCTTTTTAATGACTCCACTAATCTGCTTTTAATGGCCATAAAAATGTTTATGTTTTCTGAAATTTTAAATGAATGAAATTATACAGTACATACTTTTGAGGGGGTTGGCTTCTCTTAGCATAATGATTTTGAGGTTTATTAGTGCTGTTTCTTGAAGCAATAATTACTTTTAGTTGCCAAACAGTATCCTACTTTGAATATTCCACTATTTTATTTCATTTACCCATTGTTTTAAGTTATATTGTTCCAGGTTATTTTGAAGTAGAGCAAAGAAATTTCACTGATAAATAATACTACTTCTAACAGTGGGTCTTAGAGGAAAGTAAATTTAAAGTCAAATTTTCATTTCTGTGAGATATGTGGAAGTAAAAATAGATACCACTTTAAAGGGCTACATGGTAATTAATGTTCTCAGGAGAGTACCATGAACCAATTAATGTTAGAAGGTAAAGGAACAATTCACATACGGGGATAAGCACAGATAGCCCCCAATAAGACAATGGGGAGCGAGAGCTGGAAGGTCTCATGGAGCACATACAAAGTTTTAGGGTCCTTCCAACTTCATTAAGTGAGGCTGTGAACACTCTCTGGATGGCTGCAGTTTGGTGGTTTTACTACACCTGCAGAAGTCCCTTTAATTTAGAGAAATGTATGCATGGATAACTTAATATTTAATTATTATACTTAAAAATGTCATAAACCCAACATCCATTGATAGCCTGTTGTCCACTAGAATAACTATAACTGTGTTCAATAATTACGTTGTTTTAAAAATAGATTTCTTGAGCTATAATTCACTTATCATAAAGTTCACCCACGTAGAGTGTATAATACAAATGTTTTTAGTATAATCACAGAACTAGTTCCTTTACCTTCTAACATTAATTGGTTCATAATACTTCCCTGAGAACATTATTTACCATGTCATCACCATAATCAACCTCAGAACATTTTCAGCACCCCCCAAAATATATATATATGCAGTCATTCACCATCTGCCCCCAACTTTTACCTACCAGCCCTAGACAACCACTAATCTATTTTCTGTCTCTGTAAATTTACTTACTCTGGAAATTTCATATAAAATGGTATTATGTAATATAGTCTTTTCTGTCTTATTTCTTACCCTCAATATAATATTTTCAAAGTTTTTCTATGTTGTAGCCACTCTTAATTCCTTTTGCTAGATAAATAGCATTCCATTATACAATGTATCACTTTTCTACTACTTTCCCTAACAAATTAGTACAAACAAGGTGACTTAACGTAGCAGAATTTAATAATTCTGTTCTTTGATACATTTTTCTACTTTATATAGCAAGCCTCCCTACCTCAAGTTTTCTGCTTGACTCGACATAACATGGTCTCTTGTCAGTTGTAAAAAACCACTAGTTTTAGGGCGGCGCTTGTGGCTCAGTAAGTAGGGTGCTGGCCCCATATATTTAGGGTGGTGGGTTCAAACCTGGCCCTGGTGGTCAAGCTGTAACCAAAAATTAGCTGGGTGTTGTCACAGGAACCTGTAGTCCCAGCTACTTGGGAGGCTGAGGCAAGAGAATCTCCTAAGCCCAGGACTTGGAGGTTGCTGTGAGCTGTGTGATGCCACAGCACTTTTTATAGTTTATTTAAGAATAATTTTAGCTATATGAATCTAACCAAAATCCCTCAGTTGGTACATAGGATAAGGTAGTTTAGTTAACTTGGAAAAATCGGTTTCACATTGTAGGATGAAAAGAGTGATTCCAGTCTACTGGGAACCGTATGACATCAAACATCATAGCTGAGAATAGAGGGTGGTTCTAAGACAAAAGTGCAATTTTTCTATTGTCTTTGGAAATCACATTTAGTATCACTACTCCATAATGAGTGAATATTGACATCCTACAGTTTTATCCTGTTTACACTCCATGAAATATTCTTCCACTTTTCCTCACTTGGACAACTCCTCATCTTTCAAGGTCCTAATGTAGTCATCTATTTCCTCTAAAAACCACTCCATGTCACCTCTTCACTAGAAAATGGGTTAAACATTTCTGTTTTGCTAAGAAAAAAAAAATCCTGTCTGTTCTCCTCTACTATCATATTGTGACATGTAAGTGCTTATTTTTCTATAATAAGGGAGTCCATATAATTTATATTTCAAACTAGGAGACTTTTGAGATTTAAAAAAGGGTATAAAAGTAACTATAATTTTATACATGTTTAAAATAGGTAGTTACTGACAAAGGAGTTTTGGATCTGTGTAAGTTTTATTAAATATGTTTAAATATTGTGTTTCTTTCAAAAAGTAACATATATTGGGGTGGCACATGTGGCTGAAGGAGTAGGGCACCAGCCCCATATACTGGAAGTGGTAGGTTCAAAACTGGCCCCGGCCAAGAAAAAAAAAAAAAAAAGGAACATATCTTCGCACTAATAAAAATAAAAGAATATTTGTACATGAAGTAATGTACATTAAAAAATAAACAGAATTATTACCTTTGTTATGTATTCATAGAGTTTAAACAGCTATATCATTGTTACTTTATTTGTGGATAATATATTTTTGAAAATTTGTATTTTATGTTAATATTAGGAAATTTTTTGCTAAGTGCAACATATTTTTGCTTAACAACAATGTATTGGGTTTTTTAAAGGTAAAGGAGAGAAATTTGAATGTTCTCTAATAAATATTTGAGGTTATGGGAATGCTAATTATCCTGATTTGGTGATTACACTTTATTTGTATATTGAAACATCACACTGTGCCCCATAAATACTGGCAATAATATGTCAAAAATTTTTCCTTTTATATCTAAATAAACATATTTTGCTATCAATATTTTATTTTTAAATAACTCCATTGTATCTGAGGTTTACAAGACAACATTATTAGGTACATGTAGATGCATTGCTATGTATAGATAGCACAATGGTTACTTTGGAAAGTAGATGAACATATCTATCTTCTCACATAGTTACCTTTTTGGTTTAACAAGAAAAGATAAAAATCTGTTTAACAAAAATCCCGAATGCAATTTAATTTTACTATGTCCGCATGTTGTACATTCTGCCTTTAGATTGTGCATCCTACCTATCTGCTATTTAGTATCTTTTAACTTACATCTTCCCATTTCCTCTCCCTCTGCCCCTTGCAGGGTAACCACTGCTTCATTCTCTACCTCTGGGTATGGGAGCTTTTGCTTTTTATTTTCCTGATATAGTGATTTCATGCAATTTTTTTTTTTCTGTATGTGGGTTATTTCACTTAGAAAAATCTCCACCATGAACATCTAGGTTGTAGCAAATGACAAGATCTCCTTTTTTAAAAGGCTGAATAATAAATATTTTATTGTGTACACATACCACATTTTCTTTGTCCAAATCACCATCAGAAACATTTAAGTTCTTTCTTGGCTATTGTGTCTTGGCTATTGTGAATAACATGCTGCAATAACAGAAATGCAGGTATCCTTACCAGGTGTGATTTCATCTCCTTTGTGTATATACACAGAAGAGGAATTGCTGAGTCACATTGTGGTTCTATTTTTAATTTCTTTGATCACCTCCAAACTGCTTTTAATGGCTGGACCGGTCTACATTCCCACCAGCTGTGTCCTAGGGTTTCCTTTCCTTCCCACCCTTGTCAGCATTTGTCTCCTGTCTTTTTGGTAATAGCCATTTTTATGAATGTGAGCTGATATGTCCTAGTAGTCTTAATTTGCACTTTCCTCATGATTAACAATATTGCATATCTTTTCAAATACCTATTGACTATTTGTATGTGTTTTTTGGAGATATGCGTGTTCAGGGCCTTTGCCACATTTTTGATTGGAGTATTTACTTTGGTGCTATTAAGTTGTATGAGTTGTTTATAAATTTTGGATATTAGCCCTTATCAGATTGTGGTTTGCAAATATTTTCTCCCAATCTATAGGGTGCCTGTTAATATTTATTCAATTATTTGTTGTGTAGAAGTTTTTAGGGTGATGCAGTCCCATTTACTGATTTTTTTTTTCTTTTGTAGCATGAACTTTTGGTGTGATATCAAGGGGGAAAAAAAAAACACAAAATATTGCCAAGGCCAATGTTGAGGAGCTTTCCCCCTGTCCTGAAGGAGACCCATGGTTTAGGTCATACCATTTAAGTCTCTTACCCGTTTTAAGGTGATTGTTGCATGTAATATGAATCCACTTGAGTTCAAATAGTATAAAAGACTATGTGTTTTTGCTATCATTTAAAATACTTTTATTTAATGGAATCTTTATATCATCACAGAAATCTCAATTTATGATTATGTACATGATGTAAAATTCATTCTAAATTTCAGGTGTTTTGGTACAAAAATTCATTCAGTTAAAAATAGTATTCTATCAGAATATTTACCACAAGTAGAAATATTTTAGATTATAAAATAGTTTCAAAATTATATTGTTGTTTGAATAATTGACTTCCTTCTTTGCCCCTACAGGAATCAATTTCAATGACTGCTTTGCATGCTTTGCTTTCAAGATTTCAAGACAAAGCTTCACTAGCTGAAGTATTTGGCATCAAAATTGGTAGTACTAGGAGTTAGGTTGAGTTACAATTCTTCAACTGTTCAAACATGTCTAGATCTCATTGATGATGGCAGCACATAGAGAAAGCACGTAGCCTCCACGATTTAGAATATGCTTGTATTAAAATCCAGCTTCATCATAAATATACTGTACTTTATTCTGACAACTACAGGTTCTATTTCAATCAGTAAGATATTATTTGTGAATAATATGTGAGCACAACCAATTTTACCAAACACTTCTACTAAAAAAAAAAGTTTTTTAAATTAGTAAGATCATTGCTTTAATCCTGTATGTTGTGCTTACTTTGTATTTATACTATCACAGAAAAAATTATTCAATGCTGAGCTTTTAAACTAATTTACAATGTCATTCACAATAACACAAGGTATTCATCAAAATGAGCTTTGAAAATTTTTACTTTGAGTTCATGACTTTCATGAAAATTCAATTACTGGAATGAACATATTTTCTACTGGAAGCATCCAATGATATAATTTAACTGCTAGTTCATCAACCAGTGGAGCTATTACAATACATAAAGAGCTATAACTTTATATCTTATAATACACAAAAACCCTGAAATCAAGAAAGAGAAATTGTTTTTGAAGAGCAATTATTGGATATATATGAAAAGTCAGGTTTTACAAAGAAATATGTAAATATACCTTCTGAAGTTGTATATGTTACATTACTATCTTGGGGTACAGTCTTTTAAAGTTATTTGCTAATGTTTCTAGTAGGGGTCAGTCATTTTTTGACCAATATGCCTCATCTAGTTTTCATGTGGTCTATGATATTACTAATGACTCCATTGTTGTAGTAAATGTCAACAAATATTTTGTGCAATTTTATGCTCATTATCAACTTTCTTAATGAATAGAAATATAGTCCTTAAATTTTTATTAAATATGCATTTCCTTTAAAAAAAAAAAACTTCAGCCCAATTCATAATTGCTAAGTCATGGAAGAAGCCCAAGGGCCCATTGACTCATGAATGGATTAATAAATTGTGGTATATGTACACCATTGAATATTATGCAGACTTTAAAAAAGATGGAGACTTTACCTCTTTTATGTTTACATGGATGGAGCTGGAACATATTCTTCTAGGCAAAGTATCTCAAGAATGAAAGAAAAAGTATCCAATGTACTCAGCCCTACTATGAAACCAATTTATAAGCACCCACACTTACATATGAAAGCTATAACCCAACTACAGCCCAAGATGAAGGGGAAAGAGGAAGGGGAGGGCCTGGGGAGGGAGGAGGATGGGCGGAGGGAGGGTAATTGGTGGGACCACACCTACGGGGCATTTTACAAGGGTACAGGTTAAATCTACTAAGTGTAGAATATAAATGTCTTAACACAATAACTAAGAAAATGCTGTGAAGGCTATGTTAACCAGTTGGATGAAAATATTTCAAATTGTATATAAAACCAATACATTGTACCTCATGACTGCATTAAAGTACATAGCTATGATTTAATTAAAAAAATCTTATTACTGCTGAAAGGGCAAATAATTGTTGAGTCAAATGATACACTAAATAAGAAACTGCCTCCTACATATTCTTTGGTAGGACTATTCAGTCTTGGTTTCCCATGCATAGCTCCCAAACACTTAAGCTATAATTTTCCTTTTTTCCCACTGACATCAAGTGGTGGCCGTCCAGCCATAAAACAATTACATGGTTCACCAGTGACCCAGGATCAACAGCCCCAACATTTCTCTCATCACCACTCAGAAACATAAGAAATCAGATATCTTTAAGACATTCATCAAAGAATTAGTTTTTATAACAATTTTTTGAGATATAATTGCATCATATAAAAGTAGTCCATTTAGTGTATATAATTCAATATCTTTTTCAGAGCTGTGCATCCATCACCACAATCTAATTTTATAAAGTTGTCACCCAAAAAGAAGCCTATACACATTAGACATCACTCTCTATCCCTTCCCTTAGACCAGCTCTAAGAAACCACTAATCTGGCACAGCTCAGTGGCTCATGCCTGGAATCTTACCACTCTGGGGGCCGAGATGGGAGGATCCCTTGAGCTTGGAAGTTTGAGACCAGCCTGAGCAAAAGTGATAAACCTGCTATACTAAAATATAGTCTGTCTATACTATATAGACAGCATAGCACAATCATTTATACCCTTATGTTAATACAAAATAAATAATTTTTTAAAGGGAAAAAATAGAAAAATTATCTGGGCATTGTGGCAGAAGCCTGTAGAGCCAGCTACTTGGAAGGCTGAGGCAGGACGATCACTGGAACCCGGGAGTTTGAGGTTGGTGTGAGCTAGGTTGATGCCATGGCACTCTACCCTCGAGAGCAGAGTAAGACTCTGTCAACCCTCCCCACCAAAAAATAAAAAAAATAAAATAAAATAAAACAAGAACCCACTAATCTATGTCTCTTTGTATTTGCTTTGTCTAGACATGTCACATAAATCTAATCACACAAAATGTGGGTTTTTTTTTTTAAACTAGATTCTTTTATTTTGCATAATATTTGAAAGGTTTATCTATATTGTGGCATGTAACAGCACTTTATTCCTTTTTATGCTGAGTAATAATTCACTGTGTGGATATACCACATTAAGTTGTTTTAGCAGAGAACATGATGAATACTACTCTTAAAAGGAAGATATTGGTTATAATGCATCAGCAGACAATGGGGGAAAGGGAAATAGTTTATTGCTGATGATTTTTGAGACTTAACCATGTGTTAATTTGAAAACTCTATTCTCTGTGTGTGTCTCACACACTGTTGATTAAGCCCATGCTGATAGTGAAAAGTAGAATGGCATAAACCATTCCAGTTTATTTTAAGGAGATTAATAGTAAAAATACTTTCTTAAAAATACCAAAAATTGAAAAGAAATGTTAAGTCTTGTGGGTTGTGGAGACCACAGGTGTAAGTCAGACACACAGCAGGATTATGGTCACCCTGTCTATTCCTCAGTGGGAAAATACATTTTTTCATGTGGACAGTAGATTTTCTTAATGCCTAGAATATAATAGGGTCTCAGTACAAATTTTTGATGAGATTATTAGTTGTCTCAGTAAGTGTGATTTAAATAACTTTGGAGTGATCAAGTGATGGAGCCTTATTTTGAAGGTACAAATATCATTCCATCCCTACCACCCTACTCTATACCGTATGCAATGTTAATTCCATATTTACATTCATGAATTATAATTTATAAGATTATAATATTATGAATAAATAACACCTAAATAAATTATAATTTATAAGATTATAATATTATGAATAAGTAACATGTTATTATGAGTAAATAACATGTTAGATTCATATGTAACATTTTTCTTGAAAGTAGAGTGGTTTAAAATGCATTATTTCATTGAATTCACACTTTATCAGTTTTACAGAAATGACGTTATGTCTATCCCTGTGTAGGCTGGTTTCAGAATGGGAAGCCCACTCTGAAATAGAGATTTGCATTTGCAGGGAGTATTGTTGATATAAACACATGAAAAAGGAGGAAACAAAATTGGACAGAGAATTTGGGCTTTGTGTAGTCTCAGTGAAGATACAGATGATCCTATGGAGAATTCTAGAATTGGTATTGTCCTTCAGAATTGTCTGACGTTGTGGGAGGAAGCCAAATTTCATATTTGGTTTATATGCTCCCTGGGAAGGGAGCCTAACACAAGGCAAGGTGGCTCTGTCCAGCCAGGCCATTTTCTGGAGAGGGCTGACAGCAGAGGACTGTCTGCTGGCAGTGTTTATAGCAGCTAGAGAAACAAAACTTTTATTCCTACACAGGATCTGGGCTTCCCATCACAGCGTCCATAGCAGTCATTCTCCACATTCTCACTAATTCCTTAGTGTTTGGTAAAGTTGAGAAATCTTTTGAAAAGACTTTCTTTCTCTTGGCAGAGAACCAAACCTGTAACCAAGACCCTAGTCTTACCTTGGTCACTACTCAGGTGTGTAAATTGAGATAAACTAATTAATAATTACAACTATTTGGTACCCATTTTTCCTTACAGTAAAGAAGGCTATATTTGATAATATCTAAGAACTTTCTAAATTCTAATATCTATAAATAAAAGTAAGAGTGTGAGTGTGAGTGTGTGTGTGTGTGTGTGTGTGTATTATTCAGTCTTAGTTACTTACAGCAAGAAAAGACATCATATTAACTCAAAATAGATTACCTAATGGTTGTCCTGTATCATTTTCCAGAGTAAGGGCAGGTTATCAGAGGCACTGAATTGGTTTTCTATTGTTACATAATAAATAACCACAAACTTAGTGACTCAACAAAAACCACATGCATCTATTAACTCCCAGTTCTATAGATTAGAAGTCCAGGCACACCTCAGTTGGGTTCTCTGGTCAAAGTCACATGAAGCTGAAATCAAACTGCACTGCAAGCTCATTTGGAATGTGAGGTTTTCTTTCATGCTCGCTTCAGTTATTGGCAAAATTCAGTTCCTTGCAGTTGTGGTGCTGAGACTTTCAGATCGTGAAGGTGAGTGCCTCTGATTTCTTCCTAGAGCAATTTTAAAAAAATTGCTATTTACTTTCTCCTTTGAGTTGTGGACAGAGTATCTCTCTAACTCCTTGCATTTTCAAACTCTGCTCCCCCTTTTAAGATGTTAGCAGACTAGATCAGACCCTGATTAGATAACCTCCATTCTGATTAACTAAACTGATTTAGGAATTTCAAAAATCTCTGCATATAATAACCCATAATGGGAGTGATGTCACCTTACATCCATAGGCTTGTTGATATTTAAGAGGACAACAGGTACAGAATGTGTGCACCATGAGATGAAAACCTCAGGGGCCATCCTAGAATCCTGCCTACTGCAAACCCACAGAAAAACATGAGTGATAAAGAGGTTCTCAGAGGTAAGGAGGTTGGCCTGCTGTGTGCTGTCATACACTGATGCTCAGACACAGGAAACACCTTATAATTAAACATGTTCCATATGAGATTAACATGGATAGTAGTGACCAAAAGTTCAATTGACAAAAACAGGTTATATATTTCCCTGTGCTGAGTAAAGCAGTAGAACTGCAAAACAAAAAGCAAGGGCGATTTGGGGAAATTTGGAGATTCAACATTTTCAGCCTTGTGTCAGCCACAATTTTTCCATCCTGTTTCCTGGGATACCATTCCTTCCCCAGCAGTGCCTCTCTCCAACCATATATTTCAAATTTTTGACATCACCTTATTACAAAACTAATATAATATTATTATAAAATAATAAAGAAAATTCAATATAACATTGAAACTAGGACAAAAAGGAAGCAAATCTATACCCTAACACAATCATAATTAAATATTTGGGATACTTTTTGTAGCCTTTTCTTTTTTTAATTCATAGATTTCTCTTTTAAGGTAATTGGCATAATATGCTTGTCTAACATAGGACGGCACTGCTGAGAAATTAAGGAGGGGACAATGAAAGTTAATTTCAAAGAAGGCACTTTCTGGAGGACTAATTATACACAGTTACACAAATAATGATGTGAATGCAAAGAACTATGACCAGCTGAGGACAAAGGGAATATGGAACAAGTAGTGGAAATAAATAGTTATAAATACCAGCTATAATCATGTGAAATTGTGAAACAAGGACTGTAATAGTTATAAGTATTTCCCCCTTATTTTATTTTAAATAGGTTTGAATATACATTATCAATAGACATGAGAAAATTGCGGGACTAGACTGAATCTGAGATGGTGACAATGAGAAACACTCAAATGAAATTGAAAATATTTGTTAACAATATATCTATCTTCAAATGTTTGATAGACTTCACCAGTGAAGACTCCTGGTCCTGGGCTTTCCCATGCTGGAAGATTTTTCATTACTGATCTGATTACTTTGGATTTGTATTAATCATTATGGGGCTTCCAAGATTATCTATTTCTTTATGGTTCAGTCTTAGGGGCTTATAAGTTGCTAGGAATTCATTCATTTCTTTTGGGTTCTCTGATTCTTTGGTGTATGATCATTCACACCAGTCTTTGACAATGCTTTGTTTTCCTGTGGTATTATTTGTAATGTCTCATCTTTCATTTATAATTTTACTTTGGGGGGATTTTCTCTCTTATTTTGTCAGTGTAGGTAAATATTACTCAATTTTGTTTATATTTTCAACACAACAACTCTCAGTTTTGTTGATTTTTTTCTACTTTTTTTAAGAAATGCAAATCAAAGCCGTAATGAACTAACACCTCATACCTGTTTGAATTGTTATTATTGGAAAATAAAACACAAAAAATAAGCATTGGTGAGGACATAGAGGAAAGGGAATCCTTGAACACCATTAATAGAAATGTAAGTTGGAATAGCTATTATGAAAAGCAATTTGAAGTTTCCTCAATAAATTAAAAACAGAGCTACCATATGATACAACAATTCCACTTCTGAGTACATATCCAAAGAAACTGAAATTAGAATCAAGACCTATCCCATGTTTATTTCATGGATGAATAAAAGGAAATATGTTGCTCGAGCCCAGAACTTTGAGACTAGCCTGGGCAATATAGTTAGACCTCATCTCTAGAAAACAACAACAACCATTAGCTGAGCACAGTAGTGCACACCTGTAGTCCCAGGTATTAGGGAGGTTAAGGTAGAAGAACTGTTACTGCACTACTACACTCCAGCCTGGGAGACAGAGTGAGAACCCTTCTCTAAAAATTTAAAAATAAAATGAAAATTTGGTGTATACACATAGAATTAAATATTATTCAACCTTACAAAGGAAGAAAATCTTGCCATTTGAGAAAATGTGGATGGACTTTGACAACATGTTAAATGAAAGAACTGGAAAGAGAAAAATGAACAGTCTATGTTCTCACTTATATGTGGAATCTAATCAAACTTACAGAAATAGAGAGGAAAATGGTGGTTGCAGGGGCTGGGTAAAGGGAGAAATGGGTAGTTGATGGTCAAAAGGTACAACGTTTTAGTTAATGAGATTCAGTTATGCAGCCTACCATAACTATAGATAACTGCATATATCTATACCAAATATATATATATGTGTGTGTATATGCATGTATATATATATAATATATACATATATATGTGGCATTATTAAAATTTGCTAAGATCTTATGTTAAGTGTTCTTACCAGAAAAGAAAAAGCAATAGTGGTAATAAAGGGGCTGGGAAAAAACTTTTAGAGGTAATGGATAAGCTATGGCATTGATAGTGGTAATGGTTATACAGGTATATATTTATCCCCACAATTATTTAGTTTTACAGCAGTTTTTTATATGTCAATCATACTTCAATAAAATAGTTTTAAAACACCATTAGCAGATATGATCTATGTGTTTTTAACTGAATCAGGGAAATTTTGTAAGAGGAAGACTTTAAGACAGCTATAGCAATTGGTAGCCATAGCAATTGCTCTCACTTGGCATTCTAGTTGCTTTTATATTTCTCTGTATTACCTTCCCCAATTTTTCTTAGCAAAGACAAGGACTCATTTTTTTGTGTGTTCTCATCACTCACTACCATTAGCTCTAGCATATAGTAAGTGTTGGTGCAAAGTATTAAGGTGACTGGACTATTTTGGTAATTATTCATTTTATTCCCCAAACATAATTTCTGATCCCATCTCTTTCAACAGAAGATAACATCATTTTTACCTAGGTTTTTTTTTAGTTGTTAACTTTTTATTTTTTTAATTAATTGCAAATTCACAGGAAGCTGCAAAGATACTATCTGTAATCAGCATTTTCCATTTACTCTTGACTCAGTTTTTCTGACAAGAATTGTTATACAGTGTCAAGTCCAGGAAACTGACACTGATACTGCTATCAAAACTGCAAGGGGATTTTAGCCTAGGTCCACTTGCTCACTGCACAAAGATCCAATTATTGAGACAAGGATTGCCAAGGAAGAAAGGAATTTTTTAATGTGATAGATGTCTTCTGAGAGAACAGGAAGAATTGCCTCAATCCATCTCTCCAGCTAACAAAGATCATGGGCTTTTTTCCCCCACCTTTTATAATTGTTTTATTTGATATGAGAGAACTATAAATACTTTTTCATCCTACTGTGTAGATCTTTCAGATATTGCTTAGTTTTCTCTAGAACGTACTATGGCCAAGTATTTCTAATTCCAGAATTCAAAATCCAGAATGCTCCAAAATCCAAAACTTTTTGAGCACCAACATGACACTTAAAGGAAGTGATTGTTGGAGCATTTCAGATTTTGGATTTTTTTTAATTTTTATTAAATTATAGCTGTGTACTAGGTATATACCCAGAAGACCAAAACTCACATTATAACAAAGATATTTGTACCAGACTATTTACTGAAGCCCAATTCATAATTGCTAAGTCATGGAAAAAGCCCAAGTGCCCATCGATCCATGAATGGATTAATAAATTGTGGTATATGTACACCATGGAATATTATGCAGCCTTAAAGAAACATGGAGACTTTGCCTCTTTCATGTTTACATGGATGGAGCTGGAACACATGGGCTTTTTATTAAAGGAGAGGCCTCATACCTGAATGGCAGGTAGCAGTGTAACTAACAAGGGGCTATGTGCATTGGGTGCGAATTGTGGGGAATGATCAATCTTGGTGTCAGGAAGTGTGCCCTTGTACCTTCAGATTCTCAGCTCTTTTGTCTTACAGAAAATCCACCATTTCTGGAAAGCAAATCAAAAGGTCAAGTAGTCAGTTAAGTAACAGAATTGTTAAAAAAAAAAAAAAAAAAAAAAAAACATATAGAGGTCACTGATATTTGTTCATAAAACCAGTTACAATTTCCTTCTTTTTAATTCATTTTTGAGTCATGGAGAATCAGGATGAGGAGCTTTCTGATTGCTCCCTGCTGAAATCAAAAGGAGTTATATAACTCCAGAGAGCTCAACGTGAGGGTAGTCATTACTTTTTCTTCTATAGTCCAGAAGGTCTCGTAGCATTTCTCAGTCCAAATATTCTTTTCCTTCCCTTTTAAGGCTTCATAGAGGTGTTTTACTATCAGCCTGAAGTTAAGAATCCTAAATCTAGCACAACTCAGCCATACCCAAACATCCTAGCTACTGCTTGTGGGTGGTATGGGCTGCTATTAGATTTACTACCTCTCTCCAATCAGGAAGGAGTTTCCAAGTTTCAAGGGACAATTATCTGACGGTGGGAAGGGAGATCTGCGATTTTTTCTGGGATACTTTATTAGGCCAGTGAATTTAATACAATTAACTAATTAATTGATGCAGCTTCAGTCTCATTGGTTATGAGAGTATAGTTTCTTACTGAAAATCATTTCTTTACCTAAAACTATTTTCTTCAAATCTCTGACCAGAATTTTTCTGAATACATTTGGGGAGTATTTTTTAAACCCCTGAGGAAGAACAGTTCAGCAATACTAGCATTTGGCTTTAGATTTTAAGGCTTCCCATTCAAAAGCAAATAGAACTTCAGATTCAGGAGCAAAAAGAATGCAAAAGAAAGTATCTTTTAAATCTATTACTTAATATCAGGCAAAATTTCCAGATGAAGTGGAAAGGAGGTTGCAAGGATTAGATACCATAGGAAGAATATCTTCCACTATTTGGCTTATTGTCCTTAGATCTTGAACAAATTGTTATTTCTGAATTCCAAGTTTTTTTTAACTTTTAACAGGACAAATGATGGCAAAATGAGATGTGTCCCACTTCCCTTCCCCTCATTGCCAGGAACTCAGTTTTAAGATTTATTGGGAGGGGGGAATCTTCTTGGCTAAGAGGGGGTACATTTTATCAGCAAGGGGTTGTCCCTAGAATTTTATTTTAGCTTACATTTCCTCCCTTTTAGTCAATATTTTCCAGAGTAGCAAAATGGCTAAATGTTTATTTTGTCCTATTATTGCTAGGGTAGTGTGGCTACCTGCCCCTGTCTCTCTATAGGACCCTCTCTATTGGAAAGAGGAAAACAATTTTAAAACATAGTCCATGAAACAATCACAAAATATAGTTTTAGATATTAATTTTAAAATTTTAAAAATTACCAAAATAACAAACATTAAGTATTTTAGTAAGACTTGCTGTTATTCTCAACAATGCAACATCCTTAAGTTCCACAAATAGAGTAAACATTTTAGAACACATCCTGTTAAATATGTTAACTAATTTGATCTCTCTAAAATACCAATATTCCAGAATAAAATTTATTGACATGACTTAACCTGACTACAGACTGAATAAACCTCTAAAATCAATCTTTAGCATCTCAAATCATGGCACAAAGTCATAAGTATTTTTTTTTTTTTTTGTATAGGAGCAACATATCTACATAAATACGAATTAATTTATATGTAATATTTCCAAAGAATGATACTGTTTTGAGATTCTTTTTGGATTCTAAAAGCAACCAATTTCATTCATTTTAAAATGAATTACTGTGCAAAAATTAATAAATGAAGTATTCTTTTTTATTTTTTTCTCAGCAAAGCTCTTTGCTATGGCAACACAAGGTACATATGACAGATTAGCTTGCAACCGGACTAAGAAAGAGTAAATTAGAAAGGGATTTTGACTTTCTACAAACACTAAAATCAAAGGAAGCAACTCCATTTAGAATTAAGACACCAAAACAAAAATATCTTCATAAACTTTCACTTTAAGGTTTTGTTAAGTTTTTGTTCTTGTGCTATGATTTACTTAGAGTTTTATTTATCCTAATTGCTGACACTTACTTTTGTTTAAGCATGTCTACATTTTTATCTGAATAACAACCTTAAAGTTAAATCCATGGGTATTTCTACCACTAACGCAGGAGATTTTGCTGCTTTATTAAGCCAACAATATTAGGTTAGTTTTACTTATCAAAAACCATACAAACACAGATAATTTGGGTGAGGGTGATATTTTAGTTTTATAACCTTTGTGTCAGTGCTGACACCTTCAAATATAAAAATAAATAGTAAACTCAGGCAAAAATGAACACTGACAATTTTGAAGACATTTTTATTACTATTTTAATCAAGAGTTTTTAAAAACCGTTTTCTTTTTTATAAAAGATTACTAAATCCACATGACTTGGAAAGCATTGAGGCTTATTTATTTAATTTATGAGAAGACAATTTTGATACCATGTAGTCATAACAAAATGTACATGCATGAACACAAAATTTATCTAAACATATGCACATATATGCAAAGTTTCAAGAGCTTTTATCTCAGAGCTCTAGCCATGAAATCCTCTGAAGTCCCATGAAAATCTTTATATATTATTTTTCTGTTCCTTTTTCTCTAACAGTGGGTGTCTCTGTATCTTGTCTAGCTTCCCTCCATGGATGGAGATGTCTTTCAATATCCTAGACCTTAGGAGATAGCTGTCTTCTAATCTATTAGACTTTGAGATAGAAGTGACTTTTAACCTTATGGAACTTACTACTTACTGCAAGAGAAACCATCATCAGACCTTGCATCCTTCTAGACCGTAGACTGCACTTGTAATACCATCAACAACAAACTTAAAGTAAGCAAAAATAAAATAGAGACATAGTGCTTAACAGACTCCATATTTATGTGCCAGATGCCAATACAGATAAATACTCAACATAAAGAAAAATTCAAGACATTCTGAACAAATGAACTGCAGTTTCACCTAATAAACCCTGACAGTACCAAATCAAACAGGTTTGCTCCCACTCTAAGAAATGGTTGGGAGTTTATTCAACTCAAAACTAATGGGAATTCCCTCAAATTTCTCTAAATTGAGAGAAGAATCCCCCACTGTGCAGTATCTCACACATAGCACAGCACAAAAGCACAGCACTTATCCATCTGGAAGGATTAAAATATCAAAATCCAGGGGTTCTTTCTTCAGAAGCAATCAGGAGACAATCACCAATGCACTGGAGACCAGTAACAAGGTAGAAGATGGGAGACTTCAAAGCCACCCTCCAGCAAATATGGCCAGGTAGCTACTAAGGGAGGTTATGATCCTTTCCTTGTCACAGCCACAAAGACATGAGCAATGCTATCCTGAACGAAGACACATAATTGTTGTTAAAATCACAGAGAGATTTTAGCCTAGCCTCTGCAATTTAGCCTAGGCATTAGGGGAACTGTGGAGGGAGAGATACATGGGATAATGGGCAGCTTGGGGTTCATGGGGGAGGAGCAGTGAGGCCAGGGAATCCAGGTGGCTGGGGCTTTCCCATTGCCCAGATCCCAAAAAGTACCTGCAAGTCTTCTCAGGTGCCATCTGTGGTATCTTTGGTACTTACTCTGCTCAAATCCCCTGTTGGGGAGAGGGTGCTTGGCTCCCAGTCACAGTATCCTCTTCAATTTCAAAAGTTAAAACTCACAGCTCTAATAGAACAGTAACACAAAGGGAAAACAAAACAAGATTTCACCCAGTATGATGAATAGCATCCCACATGTGAACACTAACAATAAACACGAAGGGTCTGAATGCCTCATTCAAAATACATGGACTGGCTGTATGGAAAAAAGAACACAACTCAAGTATTTCTAACTTAGAAATATTTCTAATCTAAGAGAAATCACACAGACTATATAAAGGGAGGAAAAAAATCTTCCACACAAATGGAAATGGAAAGAGAGTGGGTATAGCCATTCTTAATCAGATAAAATAGACTAATTCCACAATGGTCAACAAGACAAAGATGATCATTATAGAATGATAAAGGGAGCAATTCAAAAATAAGACATAGCAATCTGAAATATATATGTACCTAACACAGGATTCACAAAGCAAATCTAAGCAAAGAGACAAACAGTAACATCATTATTATTGGGCCTTTGAAGCAGAATATAAATTCCCCACCCCCATCCCCGGGGTCAGGCTGTGGGATTTATTTTTTTAATTTTTTTAAAATTTTTTTTTACTAAATCATAGCTGTGTATATTGATATGATCATGGGGCATCATACACTAGCTTCATAGACCGTTTGACACATTTTTATCACACTGGTTAACATAGCCTTCCTGGCATTTTCTTAGTTATTGTGCTAAGACATTTACATTCCACATTTACTAAGTTTCATATATACCCTTGTAAGATGCACCACAGGTGTAATCCCACCAATCCCCCTCTCTCTACCCCACTCCCCCCTCCCTCCTATCATTTCCCCCCTTCCCCCTATTCTTAGGTTGTAACTGGGTTATAGCTTTCATGTGAAAGCCCTAAATTAGTTTCATAGAAGGGCTAAGTACATTGGGTACTTTTTCTTCCATTCTTGAGATACTTTACTAAGAAGAATATGTTCCAGCTCCATCCATGTAACCATGAAAGAGGTAAAGTCTCCATCTTTCTTTAAGGCTGCATAATATTCCATGGTGTACATATACCACAGTTTATTAATCCATTCATGGATCGATGGGCACTTAGGCTTTTTCCATGACTTAGCAATTATGAATAGGGCTGCAATAAACATTCTGGTACAAATATCTTTGTTATGATGTGATTTTTGGTCTTCTGGGTATATGCCCAGTAGAGGAATTACAGGATT
>CAUYPK010017417.1:0-16461 GCA_963574355.1 Loris lydekkerianus
AATATCAATTTTGGAGGACAGATGTTGGAATCAGCATTTGAACGAACAGGTCTATTTGCTTTTTACCAAAGGCAATAAGAAAAGTATTTTTGTTAACAGAAGTGCTCATTATGTTTTCAACTTCACACATTGGGACAGAAAAAATAAAAAAATAAAAAAAATAAAATAAAATAAAATGGACCATGCTGATTTAAATACATCTGTTAGCGGCAACGATGTAGATAAGAACAAAGGATATATCACAGAATGTTGGAACTCAAGTAAAACTCCGGGAAGATCCCCAGACCAGTGACAATTAGGGGTGGGCATCTCTCGACTTTGGCAAGTAAGGGCTTGGATTCAGATTTAAAGAGTTCTGAATAATGAGAAAATGTAACATTCATACACCCAAATGTTATAGAGAAGAAAATCACACCCACCACTCAAATGGAGGACCCGTACTAAGTCTACAGAGAAATTTTTCTTTGTGTCTGGGCAAGTGGTGCCCTCATTTCATTGCTGTGATATCACAGCACCTTCAGTGCTGTTGCATCATGCCTTCAAGGCCATAGCACATTCCAACGTCCTATCCTTGTGACAAAGTACTGGAACACAGTCACCAGCCTCCTCAACAGATGAGCTGCAACTCCCCTGCAAGGAATCTAACCAACCATTCTAAATTCAAGTCATCAAAGAAAGTTTTCTGCTTAAAATGAACTTCAAAAAGGTGAGTCACTGTTTTTCACAGTCAGCAAGTTTCCTATGGGTAGGAAGAGAAGGATGATCATTTATGCTTCAATGCTGAAAACGTGGGCTATAAACTGCCTTTTTTGATGTCTTTCAAAACAAAAGGATTTGAATAACTATAGCCACAGATGTCAAAAGGCTCCCCAGGGTGACTCCATAGCATCATTCCTAGTACAGAATGCATTCATGTGCCAGTCACTGACGGAAGCAGGAGGTAAGCATCGTCTCATTTAGTCCTAATCAAAATCCACTGACATCATTGTCCCATTTTTCCAGAGGAAAAAAATAAGGTTTAAAGAGATTAAATAAGCTTAATAAGAAATCACTAGTAAATGGCAGTGCTGAGGGTCCAGAACCCCAGTTCTTCACCTCAGTGGCATTCCTCCGCACCTCTGGGTTTCTGTCTCTCAGCCAGGCCCATCAATTCCAAGCCAACGCACCATCCTGTCTTTTGCTCCTTCTGCTAGTTACACCGCAATTACTAAATCTTCTATCTTATATCAGTCTTGATTCTGGAAAGAAAATAGAAACAATATCAAATATCTTACCAGAGTGAATTTAATATAAGAAATTAATTAAGTGGGTGTTAAAGAATTGAAAAATTGAAAGCGGGAACACTGAGACAATGCTGAAATAAAAACCAAAGGAAGTAACGACCATCCCTAGGGAACATAAGGAAGAGATGGGCTAGTTAGAATCTTGAAGTTTGGAGAAGGAACTCTGCAGAGCTGGGCACCAGATTTTGGAGGAGGCAGAAGTTCTGAGGAGTTGTCCAGCTGGCACTGGGTATGCAAAAACTAAGTGGAGACTGAAACTTACTACCACTGCCAGGGTAAAAACAGGAACTACAAACACACAGGAGGGAGCAAACCCTTCTCTGGTCCCAACCCACCATTCTCCCTCTATTGCTCCAATAGGCAGGTCTAACTAACAGCCAGCTTCAGGACTCCCAGGGCAAGCACAAAGCCGGGTATGGAAGGGTAGGTTTGAAGTTAGGGACAGAGCTTGGGTATTAACTGGCACACATCCTATCAGGGCACATTAACAAACAGAAGAGACAGAGCAGGCTACAGGAGCTCACCACTCTCACCCTGCCCCTCACCTGATGTTGACCTGTGACCCTTCATGCTGCCAAGCAAACAGACTCTTCCACTTCCTCTGGTCCCCACTGAATGGCATCATATAGGGAAGAAAATCCATCTGGGTTGATGCCCAGAATGTGTGAATACTGCCCTGAGATTTTACCGTGTGCATTCTAACATTTAATCTTCAACAACAGTCAGTCTGCTGTCACACAGCATTAACAATCACTGTGCAACACAAAAATCAGACAGTAACTGCCACATGGCTCCTGGGAAAACTGGGGCTCGGCTACAACAGTCACAAACTTTTGTCCATGACATAGAGAAACCCAATAAAAATAGCACAGTTTTACATACATTAAATGATTAAAAATGCATAAATACTATAGTAAACCTGCGAATGTTTATGGAATTTTACCTTGAAAAAGGTTGCCTGTGGAAGTGGGTATCAGTCAGGCTACAGGTGGTGAGTTACTGTGAAACAGGTAGAAGGAAGGTTCCCTACAATCAGAGGGGCGGTAATCCCAGCATTAAACAGAGTAGTCCTACACAGCTCTGCGGAGCAGGCTGTAGGTTTCTGTGTTCACCTGATGTGTCTGGAGGAGAAAATTTCACGTAAGTGAAGATAACAACCCATGTCACAATCAAAGTGTTCTCTAATATACTGATCGTATTGAGTATTGGAACAAGATTTCAAAATAATCGTACTAGAACTGATTATATCTTACAGTACTATTGGCAGTTTTACAGATGAGGAAACGGACACGGAAAGATTAAATATCTTGCTCAAACTTTTCAAAGAAAAGGAAAAGAAAAATAAAAGAGTACACTCCTTTTCTTGGTACAGCACTCTCTATTTGCATGTAGCTACCTAACTTGACAGTGTGAGGTCACAGCAGTGGAACCTGGGGGCAGCCTTCAGTGCAGGGCAGCCACTGACCTTTCCTAGGTGGGTGTGGTGCCACAGGATAAAGAATGAACTTTGATCTCAGTCTGCTTTAGGTTGATGTTTAACACAGAACTGCTGAACAAAGGAATTCACGTCTCTCCCATACTTTCTCATAAATGCACTTCTAGATCTGAGTCACAGTGATTCTCAAGAGATGTTTGATAATACTTGAAACCCAAAGAAATAAATGTCCCAACCTCCGCAGTCCAGAAATAAAACATAACATGAATTTCTAAGTTTGTTCTTCCATCGTCTGCCACAGTGATCTTTTTAAAACTCACAAGTCAATAATGTCATTCTCAGGCTTAATAGCCTTAGAGGTTCCCCACTACCCAAAGGTTCAAACTCCTTAGCATGAAGGAACCCTCCCTTAGCACAGGGCCCTCCTAGAAATAACATCTGTCTACATATTCACCTTAATCTCCAGCTACGCCCTCACCTAACCCATGCTCCAGGCAGCTAAACTCTTTGCTTCTCCATACCGTAACAGGTAATTTCAGAACCACATGAATTGGCTCACTCTAATCCCTCAGCATAAATGCCCACACCCTCTCTGCCTGCCTACTGAATCCCAGCCCAGCAATTGTTCACAAGCTCCTCTGACAGAGAGCTCTTTCTGATCCCCTCCCCATCTATTTATTTATTTATTTTTATTTTATTTTTTTTATTATAAATCATAGCTGTGTATATTAATGTGATCATGGGGCACCATACACTTGGTTCGTAGATCATTGACACATTTTCATCACACTGGTTAACATAGGCTTCCTGGCATTTTCCCGGTTATTTTGCTAAGACATTTACATTCCACATTTGCCAAGTTTTACATATACCCTTGTAAGATGCACCACAGGTGTAATCCCACCAATCCCCTTCCCTCTACCCACCTCCACCCTCCCTCCCCACCCTTTCCCTTTTCCCCCTATTCTTAAGATTCTAATTGGGTAATAGCCTTCATGTGAAGGTCCTAAATTAGTTTCATAGTAGGGGTGAGTACATTGGGTACTTTTTCTTCCATTCTTGAGAGACTTTACTGAGAAGAATATGTTCCAGCTCCATCCATGTAAACATGAAAGAGGTTAAGTCTCCATCTTTCTTTAAGGCTGTGTAGTATTCCATGGTGTACATATACCATAATTTATTAATCCATTCGTGGATAGATGGGGATTTGGGCTTTTTCCATGATTTAGCAATTGTGAATAGGGCTGCAATAAACATTCTGGTACTAGCTATGTAGTTTAAATGTAAGTTAAAAAAATAAAATTTAGTGCCTCAGATGCACTAGCCACAATTTAAATGCTCAGTAGCCATGTGTGACTCATGGCTAACATTTAATAACGTGCATATATTGACATCATTCCAAAATGTTCTACTGAATAATGGTAGCCTAGATTCAATCCCATTCTTGGATAATTTTTATTTAAACAAAATAAAGATAATTTGTTAAATGAATATTTATTGGAGATTTTTAATTTGGGGCATTTTTGACAATTAAAGTACAAACATATGTCCAAAAGAAATTAGAAGCTTCTGTTCAAAGAGTTTCAATTTTTAAAAAAGCTATAGTCTGGGCGGTGCCTGTGGCTCAGTGGGTAGGGCGCTGGCCCCATATGCCGAGGGTGGTGGGTTCAAACCCAACCTGGGCCAAATTGCAACAAAATAACAGGTAAAGAAATGTTACTCAAAAGAAGTAACTTTCAAGTAAAGAAAACCCTACTTTTAAAAGAAGCCTTTATCAAGAGTGGTCAGACAGAGTTCATAAGAACAAGCTATGTCAAATTCCAACCACCTTTATTTCATGACAGCTTATTAGGCCAGAAGAGCAGGGAACTGCATATGTCTGAACATCAGCGGAGTATGTCACATTTTCTCCTATGATATTTCTATGAAAAGCTGTAGACACATGCTCTAGATAAGAGTTCAATTAGGTATAATTCTACATGGTTGGCTGCACTCAGAAAAAGCAGGCTCTGTCCTACTTAATATTTTCAATCACTGAAGTCAAGTTCTTGAAGGCATGATTATCAAAATTATAGATGACACAAAAGTAGAAAGTATAAACTTGATGGATAACAGAATCTTGATTCAAAAAGATGTCAATAGGCTGGTGATCCAGATCGAACAATGAAAAATTCAATAGGAAAAAACATTTAAAGACTTTGCATAAGTGCTCAGAAATTACAAAGCCCATAGCTACCTAGTTGAAAATACCATGTTAATTTGTGCCTTTAATATGCATTAGGCATAACAGTGAGTATTTAACTTATATTATCTGATTTTTTAAACCATATTGTTAGATGGGTGAATTTTCTTTGAGTATGCACTTGCTGAAGTTCAGAGGTTAACTTATTTTTACTAGGCTAGAGGTGGTGTATTTAATTACCCTGTAATACTTGAAGTACACACATAAAGAAATGGAGAAGATTGTGCTTTAGGGATTGCACTTTTTAAGTGGATTAGAATTTTAAACTTATTAAACTCAATAAATGAATGACAAGATGTGGGCAAAAATAGTTAATATGAATGATATAAAGTATAATATATGTTATATATAGTAGTTAATTTCTTAGGAGCACAGTATTTAGAATTCCAAAAATAAAAGTCCTCTTTATACCTGCTGAGACCCAGTGCATCGGATTCAGATCTTAACACTGTAGTTTTAAATGATTATGGCAAATCAGAGCCAATTCAAAATACTCACTGTTATGAGAATGTTTAATATTATGTTGAAAGAGGGAAAAAATAAGATTTACTTTTTATTTCTGAAGAAAAGATTTACTAAGTCTCTTACATCTACAAATATTAGAAGGATTTTCTAGTAAAAATCCTAGAGAAAGATATATCAAACTTATAAAAGGGAGAAATAGGACACGGGTAGAAGTTATTTTGACAGTATTTCTGTACAAAAGGTATATTTAATAATATTTACTATATAATTTAATAGTATTTTATAGTGTTGTGCTTATTAGTTTTCTTATTTAACATAAATTATAGTTATTGGTGAATGGATTAATAGGAAAAATACTGACCAATACAAACAAAAATCTCCCTTCTTTCATGTAACATTGAATTTGAGCTCTTTTGTAGATGTGAACAGTTTTTCTTACTAAAGTCCTAGCTTAATTTTTGTAGCATTCAGTCATTTTTACAGTCTATCTTACTCATGTATGTATGGATCTATCTGTTTATGGAGACGGGTTTGATTTCATGCAGAAATTTAAAATATCTTATAGTAAGCACATCATCAATTAAAAAGGATTGACCTATAAGTAGATTTATTTTTTAAAGTTTCAGACTTAAAATTTAAAGACAAGGTATACATGCAGTAGCAAAATGAAGTTTTAAAGATTGCACAAATTAGCACACTCTTTTGGCTGATAAATTTCACTTCAATATTCTATGGGTTAGTATCAATTTTTGCAAAAATTATTTTATTTCTCATAGAATTTCACTCTCAATTTATTTCTCTTTACTATGAAGAAAATTTTCATTTACACTTTTTATAAATATAGTGTGTAGTTACAATGTTTTCGATTGCTTCTTTCTCTTGGAAATACACTGTGATTGTGGCTGCAAGAGAAAGGGGAAAAAGAGATGTGAAATAAATGTGCTTTCTATAGTATCCAATTAGAGAATTTTTATGACAACCCTTCACCCTAGCTCATTTTTTTTTTCTTCACACAATTTTCTGGAATGTTTTAGAAGTTACTGTAGGATAACAGTAATATCACATGTCAGTATGCACATTAAATTGAAGCAGTTGTGCTCTTTGTAGAATAATTGCATAACAATTAAACCTCATCTAGTTGCATTTAGATATTATTTTATAGCTGGAAAGGTATAGAGTATGAAAGGTAGGTTAGATAGTTCAAATATAATACTCCTCTAGGTTGTTATGACTAATAATTGATACTGTCATTTGTATGTTGGCTTATATAACCAAGTTACTAGTAGTACACAAAACTAAAAGGTCAGAATGGGGACAGAAATATTACAAAATATTGGCTTAATTGAAAGAAAGACTAAGGAGATTAACAATAACAAAGAAAATGAAAATGACACATATCATAATCCTTAGAATAAAGGCAGTATTATAGGTCATCAACTATATAGAATCTGTAGATGGTGATACCTTAATGAAACAAAAAAAATTAAATGGAGATTAATGTAAAACCTAAACTCTAAAATATCATGAACACATAAGCCATCTTTTAGATGCCTAGTTTAATAAGAATTCAAATTATAAATAAAATATACACTTTGTTGAGTCATTAAACTATGTTTTTAATGTTCACTTGTGTGATTCTATGATTGCATGATTTATGGCTTTTGCTTAATGTTTGGTAAGTAAAATAGGGTTTTATCATAGAATGTGATGTGAAAACAGGCAAGGATATCTTGTATAATGGAGACTCTGTACCTGTTGAACAGTAAGAGAAAAGCATTCTAAAGATGTGCTGTACAACACACATTGTGCTTTCAGTTAACAATGCTTTACTGTACACAACATTTTTTAGAGGGTAGATATCATATTATGTTTATTGCAATTTTTTAAAAAGTGAGGCAGCAATGTTGATCTGCTTGAACATGGCTAAACATGCATGAGGTCTGTGTTTATTTAAGAAATTTACATTTTTATAGAGAAATTGATAGATGAGGATTAATTAGTAAAGTTGCCACAATGCATAGAGAATTTTGGAACTGTTTTCTTTGCACAAAGGTTAAAGGCATACATATTTTGCCTAAGAAAAAGAAAGCTGGGTCCTGCGTTTGTGTGCATGTGTGCAGATGAGTTTGTGTGCATATGTGTGTTTAAATGGCATGTAAGTGTCCAAAGACATTAGGCATTTTCAGTTGTTATTTAAAGAGCATTAAACACATTCATGGATTTTTCCCTGAGGATCATTTTGGAGACACAGCTGGAAGTAATAGGAGTCACAGCAGCTCAATTAATAAAATCATTTCTTCACAGTCTGTAAAGGAAGACTTTTGAAGCAATGGAGATGTCTTTAATTAAATTGACTTCTTTTAAAAACATGATGGGAATTCACCCATTTTATATCAAGGTGTTTTATTAGCCATATAAATAGGGGTGACAAGGTAGCTGAAACTGAGATCTGTACATCAATTCAGGATCCTTAAAGGTTAACAATTCAGGGAAAGTAAACTTACAAAACAAAACAAAACAAAACAAAGCACTCAGCAAAGAAAACAAGGAAACTCACCTAACTCTGATTTGCCTGTGCATAGGTATATATATAGATATATGAAAAAAAAAAAAAAAAAAAGAAAAGAAAAAAGAAAACTGAAAGCATGGGACAGTCTTGCATGTGTGTTAGGTTCTATTTTATTATTTCTTCAGACTCTAATAAATCCCAGTTTGAGAAATTAACACAAAGCGTGAATGATTCCTTGTTGCAAATGTTCATGTGATATCTGGGAAGAGCCTATTCAGTGTCATTCTTACTATCATTTAAGAACAAATACAGTAAAAGATATTTTCAGGCAGACAGAAAATGAAGAGCCTCTCACTGAGAGAATTTCCAAGTACACACTTCAAGATGAAAATTAAAGTTGATAGAAAGACAGGTAAGTGAGAACAATGGCTGAAAAGAGATACCAGTAAGCAAATAACAAATGTATAAGAGCAACATGAATAAGGGACAGTTCTTTGTATTAATAATATGTAATATAAAATAAGAGATGCTGTAGTTAATTTTTTTTTTTTGCAGTTTTTTGGCCGGGGCTGGGTTTGAACCCACCACCTCTGGCATATGGAGCCAGCACCCTACTCCTTTAAGCCACAGGCACCACCTACTGTAGTTAATTTTTTAAGGTCATTGTATTGTTTTAGAGAAAGAAAATGATGCTACCTTTACAATTTCTTAAGCCAAAATGGATGCTAAAATTTCATGAGCATTCAATGAAAGAATGCACATAGAGCATACAAAGTGGTAGAGACAATAAATTAAATAAGAAAGGAGAAAAAAAAAAAACCAGTAAAATCAAAACAAACAGAACATGAATATTATGTGTTAAATTTATTTAATATACCAGTCATTACTATAAAAGCAAAATGTCTGAAGCTTTTTAACTTGATCAAGTTCCATTTATTTATTTTTGCTGTTTCTGTGATTGTTTTGGACGTCTTTTTCATGAATTTGTTGTCTAGACCAATATCGATAAGAGTTTTTTCAACATTTTCTTATAGGATTCTTACAGTTTCCCACCCTAGGTTTCCATTATGAGATAATTTTTGTAAGCAGTGAGAGGTGTGGATAATGTTTTAGTCTTTGACATGTAACTATCCAGTTTTCTTAGCATCATTTATTGAACAGGGATTCTTTTCCCCAATGTATGTTTTTATCTGTGTTGTCAAAAATCAGATGGGAATATAAGGATGTTTTCATCTCTAGGTTCTCTGTTCTCTAGGTCTATGTGTCTGTTTTTGTGTCAGCACCATGTTGTTTTGGTTGTTATAGTCTTGTATGACAGTATAGCTTGAAGTCTGGTAAAGTGATGCCCCAGACTTTGTTCTTATTACATAAGGTGGCATTGGGTACTCATGATCTTTTATGAGTATTCATGATCATCTATGCTTTGTAAGCATAGAACTATTTTTTCTATATCTGTAAAAAATGGCATTGGTATTTTAATGGGATTTGCATTGAATCTGTAAATGACCTTGGATAGTATAGCCATTTTAACAATGTTTATTCTGCTGATCCATGAGCATGGTATATTTTTCCATCCGTTTACAACCTCTGCAATTTTCTTTTCTCAGTGTTTCATAATTCTTCCTATAAAGGTCTTTCATCTCCTTTGTTAAGTAAATTGTGAGACAAGTCCCATCTGTGCCTATTTTGTAAACCATTCTTATCATAAAAGGGTGCTGAATTTTGTCAAATGCTTTTTTGTGTCTATTGAAAGGATCATATGGTCCTTGATTTTGCATCTGTTTATGTGGCGGGTTACATGTATAGATGTGTGTGTGATCTCTTGCATCTCTGAGCTAAAGCCCACTTGGTCATGATGAATTTCTTTCTTTCTTTTTTTTTTTTTTTTTTGATATGCAACTAAATTTGATTTGCTAAGATTTGATTGATAATGTTTGCATCTATATTCATAAGGGATATTGTCCGCATTTTTTTCTTTTCAGTTTGTCTTTTCCTGGCTTTGGTATTAAGGTGATATTGGATTTGTAGAATGAATGAAGTATCTAAAGAATAGAAAAACAAACACCACATGTACTTACTTTTGGGAACTAACCCATGAGCACACATGCACACAGAAGGAAGAAAAACTCAGTAGAAATCAAGCAGGAGAATGAAGAGAGGGTTTAAAACCTACCTAATGGGTATAATGAACACTATTTTGGTGATGGGAACACTTATAACCATAACTCAAGCATTACAAAAGTTATCCACTTTATCAAAACATTTGTACCCTTTTAATATTGTGAAATAAAAGTAAAAATAAAAAAAACTTATAAAAGCAATTGGTCTCATGGAGACGGGGGTAGAATGATAGTTACCAGAGGTTGAGAAGGGTAGCAGGAAGAGGGGATAAGGTGGGTCTGTTTAATGGGAGAAAATATATAGTTAGATAATTAGATAGATTGAACAATATTTGACAGCACAGAAAGGTGCCTGTAATCAACAATAAGTATATGTTAAAATAGTGAAATATTCCTAACATAGATAAGTGATAAATGCCTGAGGTTATGGATTACCCTGGATTACCCTGATTTGATTAATTTACATTGTGTGCCCATATCAAAACTGCATTAACCCCACAAAGATACACAACTATTATGTACCCATAGTCATCAAAAAAATACATGGCTTACAGAAGTCTAAGACAAGCCACTATATTTGTGAGTAATATGTTACAGCAGCAATATAAAATGAATTAAATGCCTATCAAATAATAATGGTTTCCCTAATATGGCCAGGTAAATTCTTTTTTCACTTTCTTCAGGAGTTTATTTTTTATTTTTTCCTTTTATTAAGTCATATAGATCATGAATACATTTATGCATTTGCGGGGTACAGTGTGTTGATTTTTTATATAATTTGGAGTGCTTACATAAAACTAATTAATATAGCTTTCACCTCATTTACTTAAATATTGTGTTAAGACATTTATGTTCTATACTTGATATATTTGATTTATACCCTTGATAAATTTTCTTTAAGGACTGTACCTATCAATAGGTAATCTCACTGTTATATCTTACTGATGGCTCCTCCTAGCAAGGAATCTTGGCAATTGATTAAATCTGTGGTGTCTCATGAGTTCTCAATGGTTGGGGGGGGGGGGCGGGGTCCCATGGGCCACTGCAATATTAAACTGTTACTCTTTCTGATATATTTTATGGGTAATGTGAAACTGTTACTATTGTATTATTTGGGCAGCCTATTAAATATATTTTTATTGCCAGATCTGCTAGTTACCTATTATAAATGTTGGGTAATTAAACTCACCATTTTGAACCTCAGTTTTCTTTTTTTGTTAAAATGCAATATTCATGTTTCTTTCATATGGATTATATAGGATTGTAATAAGATGGCACAGTGTGAAGTGGTTATAACAATACCTACATTTGATAAATGTTATATCCTATCTCCTTCCTCCCTTTCATTCATTCACTCAAGAACTATTTAATGAACATTTACTATGTTCCAAATATTCTAGCCATTTGGAGTACTTCAGTGTACAAAAGACAAAATACATCTACATTTTCTTGTCAAATGTATATACTGGTGTAAAGTCCACAGATCACTCTATGGCATCCTATATGGATTAACAGAAATAATATTGTTATACTATGAACTGCACAAAGCCATCACTTATTATTTCTGGTTAAACTTGTTTCTCTTCACTAAGAAGAGCTCCTTGCTGATTCAGAGCTATGTTTATTGTCTATAGAGCTCCCTCATACATTGCATTAAAAAGTCCCTTCCTCTTTCTATTTAGTAATTTCAGGTAGAAATATCTAAAACTAAAGAAAACAATCAAAGTAGTAATCATGCATTTTAGGTTGTCCATAAAAAGCCACAGAGACATGATCTTTTTAAAAAAAAATATAAGAAATTTGTAATTAATGATTTTAAAAAAAATCAAAGAAATCAACCAAATCAGGAAACCCTCAATAAAATCCTCTTCAAAATGTTTGAAAAAATATATTAATCATCAAAATAGTTTACAAATATTAATAATTGAGAACCAATCTTTGAATGGGATATCCAAGACCATTGTTACTTAGTAACAATTGCAAAATAAAGTTTTCAAGTTGAACAGATGGCTGTATTTTAACCATACTATTAGCTGTGCAATACAGTAAGTTTTATTTACTTATGTTTAAGTGCCAATTGTATTTTTATTTAGATTATTCCATTTTAATAGATTATTTTTTCAGTCATGAGTTTTCTAAGATGAAAAAAGATATTTTAGGCCAGGCATGGTGGTTCATGCCTGTAATCCTAGTGATAGAGGATTAAGGAAAAATTAAGGTCTAAGAGAACAGAGCTCTTCTCAAGGAGACACCCAAGGACATACCTTTGAGGTCCTCCCACTGGTGACTCAGCTCTTAGGAACTGGTAAAAACTTAACTTCCTGGGACAATGCTTCCTCTGCTTCTGTAAAAGTCCATGGTTCTGTGGGTTGATTCATACTGACCAATGAGTAAGGTACCTATGGGACAGAACTTTTTGACTGGAGATAAAAAGGACAAGACTAAACCAGTCGGGGAGCATGGCCATTTTGGGACTCTGGGTCTGCCACCTCTTTGCTGGCTGAAATAAAGCCCTAACTCTTTTTTTTTTTTTTTTTGCAGTTTTTGGTCAGGGCTGGGCTTGAACCTGCCACCTCTAGCATATGGGGCCAGTGGCCTACTCCTTTGAGCCACAGGTGCTGCCTAACTCTTTTAAACACTGTGTGTGGGTGGTCTTTCTTTCCTTTGGGCCTCATCTTCCCACAACACTAGAACTCTGGGAGACGGAGGCAGGTGGATTGCTTGAGCTCAGAAATGAGAGACCAGCCTGAGCAAGAGTGATACCCTGTCACCACTAAAAAGAGAAAAACTGGTTTGGCATGGTGGCAGGCACCTGTAGTCCTAGGTACTGGGGAGGCTGAGTCAAGAGGATCGCTTGAACCCAAGAGTTTGAGGTTGCTGTGAGTTATGACACCACAGCATTCTAGGGTGACAGAGTGAGAGTTTGTCTCCATAATAATAATAAAAAAAAGGATTAAGAAAAAGGACAGAGTAATAGTGAGGTGTGAAATTAACATTTTGTCTAAAAACAATGAGTTAGGCAGTGGTGATTATCCTTTGAGTTTTTCCTTTTTGTTATTCAAACTCATCTTAACACATAGAAAAATATTTTCTATTGAATATTTCTTGTTTTTGCATTTGTATCTAAAAATTTCCTTCCCAACAATTAAAAAATTTTACTCTTTGAATTTCTGGAGACTCTCATAAGACTAATAGGAATCTTCCATACATTTAACCTGGCTTCTAGGCAAAGCCTTTTACATGCAAACATCAGAGAAAATGACAAGTTTAAAAAAATTTATAATGTATAAATTTAAGGTGTATAAGATGTTGGATTAACATCTCTATGGTGAGGTAATTACAACAGGTAAGCAATTTAACATATTCATTACCTTTAAGTTATCTCTTCTTTTTTGTGTGGGGTAAGGGCACCTGAATTATACTGTCTCAGGAGATTTTCAGTATGTATTCTTAGAGGAGAGATCAACATTCACAGTTGAGAATAAAGCCATACAAATATGAATGACTGCTACCTTATCAACATGCCAAAATCCTTCTAATGGCAAGTGGTTTATGAAGTAAACTTCAGTCTAATTTAGGCTGCAATTCAAAACGACAGGAAGAGTCCTCTTTTCAGTTGCGAATTAAAAAAAAGAGAGTTTGGCTAAGCATAAAGCTCTTAGATAGTAAGATGTGAGACTAACCAAGAGATCTGTTTGGGGTGTGTGAACATTTTACCCAGGACAAGTGGGAACAAATTTACAAAAGAATAGAAGGCAAATGCTCTAGTGAAGTAACAAAAATTGCCCAGCTATAGTCAAAGACTTCTACAGAATGTTTTTTGGGCAGCCACTCGGCCAAGTTTTACCTCGGAGCAAGGCCTAGTTGGGCTGTTCCCTGCATATACAGATAGTCAGATACAAAGAAATATCTGCCTTTCTTTTTGCAAGTATCATCAAAGCAGATCTCTTTCCATGGAATCTCCTTCAGCTTAGGCGATGTATCCTGCTCTTTATGTATTCTTTCTCTGGACCTTCCTCTTTTTCCTCTTAACAGAATGCTAACTCATTCTTCAGATCTCCACAATGGGACATCTCTTCACCAGGAAAGCTTTAAGGCGTTTTTCCTTTGCTATGTTTCCTTAGTACCTGTGACCCTCTGTCATAGCACGCATCATACATGAATTTTGGGTTTAACTGTATGTGCTTTGTGGACTCTAAAAATCTTTGGCAAAGTGTCTACCATTGTTACTAGTGAATCCCAGCCACTCAGCTTGCAATATTGTATACACTGCATTTGTAGAATAAGTAAATTAAAACCTGGGAGCAAATTAACTATCTAGATCAATATCAACATGGAACATAGTCTTTCTCCCAGAATCCTTCAGATTTCCTTTATCATTTCTATATATGTACATTTTTATAATTTATTCAGTCAACTCAAATGCTTTTCTGTTTCACCATTACTTCATAGAGTGTGTATCAATAAGAGTAACAAGGAATCTGTGATTGGGTCAAACAGAAACAAGCCATTATTAGCACCTTGGAAATAGTTTCATAGCTACCTAAAATCAGAATTATATCAAAGAAGGTCTTAAAAACAATGCTACCTGACTACGTGAATTGGAAGCATACATCCCAACATATGGAGGTTGCAGATTTTGGAATTGAGACTTAGTATATAAAAATCACTGAACCTTTTTATAATTTCACTCATTAAAAATATCTTTGAGTATCTAGTTAGTGTAATAAACTTATAAATGAGAAAGAAACATAAGTAATATTGTAAAATTAAATATCTTAAAAACGATAGCCTTGATCTCAAAATTTATTCCCAGATGAATAATAGTTTGCAGAATCTTTTTCTTTTTTCTAATAAAAACTCCTCCTCTTGATTCTAAAGCAATGAAATAAAATAGCAAAAATCATGTTATTTTATGATAACAATTTTACAGCTGCTAAGAAGGAGACATTTTTAAACCTCCCATATCTATTATAAACGACGCTGAAATTATCATCTTTAGATTGAAGAAAGGGTGAAATATTTGTCACAATATAGTGTCTCCACCCCACCATCCTGAGAAGAATGCTATGACTAAAATTAGAGAGTTCATGCAGCATTACTTAATTTCAGTCTTTTGCAGAAGGAGGAGAGAATGGGCCTGAGGAGATAAATAGAGATCAGAACAAAGAGAAACTAGTCAGTTCATGTGAGTGTCTCAACACCCTGGGTGGTAAGCCCACAGTCATCCCCGACACAGATGCTAGGCTTAAAATTCAATTTATGTGTTAGTGAATTGCATCGAATCTTATATTTTGGAGGGTTTTCTCTGAAGAAAAAAGAAAAGCATGTTTCATTTACCTAACACAAGCCTTTTTAAAATTGTGTTAGGAGGTTTGGCTTAAATTTCACATTCCCTAATGTGTTCAAGTAGCCTTTAAAAATGATGTTGACCCAATTTTACAGTAATAAATTAATTTACATCTCCCATGAAAAATATTGGCAATATAGTCAACATAGCCTATCTCAACGTGTCTGACTTTTAAAAAGAAAAACATAATACAGCAGGAATCATACATTTAAAGCTTCAATGTATTTCTCTTGTTTTAAAGATTAATTTTGGGTTAGAGGAGAATAGACAGGTAGCAGAATGAGCAGATTATGTTAGTGACACAACTACAAGGAAATATTCAATTATCTGTGAAAAGAATAGCTTGAGTTGCTTTCATTTTACTCTGCCACCTCTTACAATTATTATGCAGCCTTGAAAATACACTAATGCACTGATTTGATATCACAATAAATAAGAGAACAAAATTTACCCTCCATCAAGTGTTTCTAATGGAAGCTTTGGTGTCATGTGGACGTTTCCCCATTTTGTATGAAATTGGGAATTCTTTGTCATGCTAAGAAAATTAAGCAATCCTCATAAAGTGCTATAATGGAAATCAGAAACTAAGCAGGGACGTGTGTGGGAGGGGATAAGGTATAAAAATCCACCTATCGAATACAGAGTACAATGTATACTGTTCTGGTGACAGGTGCACTAAAAGCCCTGACCTCACCATGATATAATTCACCTATGTAACAAAAAAACACTCATATCCGACGCAAAATCTACAAACACATGAAAAAAGCTCATCATCCTTAATCATCAGAGAAATGCCAATCAAAACTACTTTGAGATATCACGTAACCCCAGTAAGAGTGGCCCACATAACAAAATCCCAAGACCAGAGATGTTGGTGTGGATTTGTAGAAAAGGGCACACTTCTACACTGCTGGTAGGAATTCACACTAATACATTCCTTTTGGAAGGATGTTTGGAGAATACTTAGAGACCTAAAAATAGACCTGCCATTTGATCCTATAATTCCTTTCCTAGGCATATACCCAGAAGACCAAAAATCACAATATAACAAAGATAT
>CAUYPK010017418.1:0-15717 GCA_963574355.1 Loris lydekkerianus
GGACTAGATTTCCGTCACGGCGGGTAGTGATTTCTACGAGGAAGGGAAGGGATGTGAAGGGAAGGGAAGGGAAGGGAACAGAAGGGAAAGAGGAAGGGAAGGAAAGGGAAACAGGAAGGGGAGGGAAAGAGGAAGGGAAGGAAAGGGAAACAGGAAGGGAAGGGAAAGAGGAAGGAAAGGAGCAAGGGAAAGAGGAGGCACGGGAAGGGAAGGGAAGGGCAGGGAAGGGAAAGAGGAAGGGCGGGGGGATGATTTGGCTGCTCCATATATTTTAACGGAGAATTTTACCTTAACCGTCAGTTCTGCTGTGGCATCTGCGGTATAACCACACGCAGGGCGGTGCGTAACCACACGCAGGGAGATGTACCCGGAGAGAGAAAGCCAGCCGAGCTGCGGGCGCCTCCCACACCAGGAACACGCGGTCCTGCCTGCTCTGCCCGCTCCTCGGCAGCACCGGGGCCGCAGCGAGCCCTGGAGTGGGCCCTGACCCTGCGCTGGCCCCGCGGCGCCCAGGGGCCTTGTCCTCCGGCCGCTCTGCTGGAGGTCTGCGCCTGGCGGGCAGGGCGCTGGCGGCGTCTGGGGGTGCGGGGACTTGCAGGTCGGGGGGCTCAGTTGGCTTCCACCCAGGCCATGGGCAGCCGGGCCCAGCACAGCCACCGGGCCAAAGCAGGTGGTACGCGAAGGCGGGGAAGTCAAGCTCAGGCAGGACCCCGTTAGTCACCTATCAGTAAGCGGGCAGCGCCTCGCCTCTGTTAGTCAGAGTCATGGGTAAATCAAGGGCTCAGTGTCCCAGGGGTTCTCTAGCTAGTGGTCGGCACTGTCACTCTGGTCCCCTAACGAATGCCCGCAGGTCCTCCTTCAAGGATTTCCTGGTGCGAAGGGAGCGCTTGAAGCAGAGTGTGCGGCAGGCGCTGGTGGTCTGGGCCGCTCATTGTCCTGCAAGCGAGCCAAGACTTTTGGAGTCTCTAGTTGGACAAGGGGCGGTTTTCAAAAGCCACCTTCTCTGCCTCCTACGCTACGCTACACCAGGCCCCCTGAAGAAAGCGCCCTCCTAGGCAGAGATAGACAGGTGGGGGAGGTGGCGGCTGGGCACCTCCTCTGCTGCCCACCAACAAGCATTTGGAATATGCTTGGTAGATAATTAAAGAAAAATCCGTGACCAATTATCCCGCAAATTATCCCGCATATTTGAACACCGCTTTTCAAGGAATTTTATAATCACCATTTCTTGTAGCCTTCTGATTTATCAGACACGATGTGGTCCCCAGAGCACACTAACTGGACTTGGGCAGTTACCGTTTGAGACTGTTTTTACAATGGATGTTTTTGGCCCTTCTTGGCGTTTTCTGTACAGCCCTTGGAGCGCGGACTGAGAGGAGGCTGAGGACCTGGTGTGAGTGGCTGTCACACTGTCTGCTGGGGAATCCTGGGCACTGACCTTGAGGTGCCACCAGTCTCAGCCCGGCGGTCTGGGCCGCACCTTCTGATCGCCCTGATAGAGCCAGGGTCTGTGCTAGGCGCCAGGTTATGGCCTTAGCTCATGCGTCTCACTTCGCCTGGGGCAAATGAGAAGACAGTGTTTGCAGACCTGGGCTGACATCCAGCCCATCTCTTAGATTTAATGCATGCTCCCAGTGTGAGTCCCTGGCAGGAGGTGAAGGCCCAGCGTGTTTAGAAATGTGCTTACTTTTAGTTGCTTACTTTGTAACTTGCTGTCTGGGTAAAAGCCTGCCACATTGAGAGGGCAGAGAAGGAATCACAGAGATCCTGGGAAGAGTCTCAGGACTGCGATTTGAATTTGCTTTCATTGGATTGCCCCTGTTTACTTGCAGCGAATGATCCAAGTTTAATCAAAAATGTTTGGAGAGGTGAGGAAGCAGACTCCATCTTCCATGGTACCTGTTTGTCAAGGAGGATATACTCTGTAGGAAGATCTGTCCACTTTTTGGGGGGTTCACATGTTCTTCAGAAAATTATTTTTGTAATTTCCAGGTCATATGGACTATTATATTCTCACTGTGTCTACCCATTGTGCTGGGAACAATGGCTGCAGGTTCTGACTTCTGCTGTAGACGCTGACAGTTCTGCTGTAGGTGCTGACACTTTTGCTGTAGGCGGTGACACTTCTGCGGCAGGCACAGACAGTTCTGCCGTAGGTGCTGCCTCTTCTGCCATAGGTGCCGACACTTCTGCTGTAGGAGATGACTCTTCTATAGGCACTGAGCTTCTGCTGCCATTCTCAGTGTTTTACCCTATTTCTTCCTGGGCTGCTCTGTGCTCCATCTTCTCATTAGTGGTGAAGAGATCTTTGATATTTGCATGGATTCAGTAACACTTCTATGCGAATGATTTCCAAACTTTTATTTTCGGCATCACAGAAGCTCTCTGCACGAATCCCCTGTATTCTTAGCAGCAGTGTGCACATCTTCACTGGTCTGGCCATTTTCAACTTTAATTTCTAAATGCTCAAAACTGAGTTTTCAAGCTTCCAGTCCATCTGAGAGAACACTGACTCTTCCTTGTTCATTTCCACAATCACGACTATAAACTTTGGAAATGACATGAGGGAAACCACAGAAGAACCTTGAAGTGGAAAGAAGGCAGCTCAGGGCTGGCCCCAGGCCCCAGGACTAGAAGAGAAGTACAGAGCCAGTGTCCTGGCCACACCAGGGACAGCCAGGAGGTAGGAGCTGGTTATCTTGCTGCTGGGGAAGTGCCCTCTGTTTCTTAAGTTCTAATACTCCCTTTGCCCATCTGGAGTCCCCTAATTCCCAGCATGGGGACACTCTTTCTGTGACTTCAGCCAGCACCAACAGTATCCGTGCCCCAATAGTGGCACCAGACCACCCAAGCAGACCAAAATAATATTGCAAAGGGTGAATTTAAATTGACATTGGAGCCACAGCCCAGAGAATATCCCAGGACTTGCCCCCCAAGACTAAACAGGGCAACTGCTTGATGCAAATGAAGGATTTTAATATGATCCATCTACTCCTAACATAACAGACACCCAGGATACAACTCCGAGTCATCAACAAAAAACAAGGAAACATCACAGACTGAGTGAGAAAGGGTGATCAGCAGATGCCAGCACTGAGCTGAAGCAGATGTTAGGGTCGTCTTATAAGAATTTTAAAGTAGCCATCATCACAATGCTTCAGAATGGACTTTCAAACACTTTTGAAACAAAAATTAGAAATATAAATTATAGAAGTAAAAAAAGAGAATTATAAGTGGAAATTAGAAAACTGAAAAATAATAGAGTCTGGCAGAAGTAACGCCCTTTTGTGTTATTGTTATGTTACAGAATTACATGTTTATGATTTTATAATAAAAGATTGACATAGATTACCAGCTAATAAGTAAGGGGCATTTTTTGTGCTGTTATTTATAATTTTTCAATATTTGCATATGGTTCTGTAACAGAACAATACCACACTCAAGAACAAAAGGGCATTACTGCAGCTGGACCCTGTATAATAACCAAAATAAAAAACATACCGACAGACTCAGCAGCACAGTGGAGATGATAGATGACAGAATCAGCGGAATTAATAACAGATTAATAGAATTTGCCCAATCTCAGCAAAGAAGGGAAAATAAGTAGGAAAAAATGGAGACTGTCCAAAATCAGAAAGAAAGTAGAAAAAGGTTTAACTTTCATATTTCAGCAAAGTAGAGAAAATAAGTAGAGAAAAATGGAGCGTGTCCAAAATCAGAAAGAAGACAGAGAAAGGTTTAACTTTCATATTATTGGTGTTTCAGACGGAGAAGAGAAAGAAAATGGGGTGAAAGAATATTCGAGGAAATAACGGATGCTGATTTCCCAAATGTGAAAGATGAAAGACACGAATCTACATTTTAAAAAATCTGCACAAACCCCAAATAGGAAAAACCCATGAAATCTGTGCCAGGGCACATCGCAGTTGTCTGCAAACTAAAGCAGAGAGAAATATTTTGAAAGCAGCCAGAGGGAAATGGCTTGACGCCTCCTTGAGAACACCATCGCGTACCACAGTACAAACATATGGAGCATATTTAGTAAGTATTTTCTAAATAAAGATCTGTTTAACTACAATTCCCCATTTTCCTACGCAAGGTGACTTTTGGGATACACTGTAGATTTCTCATTTGACAACATAAAGGTCAAAAAGAAGTGGCACAGACTTATATACGTGCTGAAAGAAAAGACAGTGAACTCTAAATTCCATCGCTAGCAAAGATATCCTTTAGGAGTTAAGGAGAAAGAGAAAACTGACAGGGTTTTTGTTTTTTGCTAGCAAACCAGCCTTCCAAGAATGAGCATATGAGCTTCTTTAAGCAGAAAGAAAATGATATTATAGAGTGCTCAGAACTTTGCAAATAAAAGAACATCAAAATTAGTAAAAATAAGAGTAAATAGAGTAGACTTTTCTTTTTATGACTTACTCATTCGCACTTAATGATTGAGGCAAGATTGGTGAAGCTATTTTATGTGGTGTTCACTGTATGTTGAAAAAATTCCTAAGAACATTGTATCAGAAAACATGAAGAGTTAAGGGACTTAAATGGAAGTGTGTTTTCTACACTTCTCTATAATTTGAAAAATTGTATTAACACCAACAGACCATAATAACTTATGTATCCATGTTAAATCACCTACAAAAACTGCTAAGGAAAATATGTAAAGCAATATCCTAAAAATCACTATGAGAAATCAAGGTGGAATTGAAAAATTAGATTTTATCAAAATTACAACTTTTCCTCTGTGAATGACCCCGTGCAAAGCATGGAAAGACACGCTAACAGCTTGAAGTAGTACCTGCAAACTACAAACCCAGCAAAGGGCTAGTGTCTGGGATATGTAAAGAGCTCTCAGGGCTCCGAACAGTAGGAAAACCCCAATCGGACAATTCAATTTGAAAATTTGCAGAAGATGCAAACAGACATTTCAATGAAGGGTGCACAGATGGAAAATAAGCACTGGAAAAGCTGTCCGCATCACTGGCTATCATGGAAATTAAAACAACAGTCAGATATCAGAATGGCTGGAATAACAGATGACGGCAGCATCAAATGCTGGCAAGAACGTAGATGAACTGGACCACTGCTCTGTACACTGCTGGTGGGGGTGTGAAATGATGCAGCCACTTTGGAAAACAGCTTGGCAGTTTTCTGTGTGATGGAACATGCAACTACCATACAACCCGACAATTGTCCCCTTGGCCATTTATCCCAGAGAAGTGAACACTTAGTTCACACAAAAGATGCATCTGAGTGCTCATAGCACCTTTTTGTCATAACCCCAAATAAGAAGCAACCCAAATATCCTTCAATGGATGAATGATGATGCACCGTGAAATACCGTCCAGCAATAAAGAGGAATGAACTGTTGATACAAAAGCCACTTGGATGAATCTCCAAAATATTATTATGAGCAATAAAAGCCAGTCCAAAGAGGTTACATACTGTCCACTTTTATTCCTATAACATTTTTAAAATGACAAATTTACAGACATAGAAAACAGTAGTGGTTGCCGCAGGCCACACTTGGTGGCAGGAGGGAAGGGGAGTGGGGTGTGGAGGCTTCCTTGCAGTGTCGGAACTATTTGTATCGTGGCTGTATGAATGTGGGCACCCTGCTTGAGATACTGTGCTATATACTTTCGTAAGATTTTCACTTTTGGAAGAAGCTGGGCAAAATGTGCACCAGATCATTCTGTATTATTTTTATTCCTGCATGTCAATTACAACTATGTCCATTTTTTATAAAGCTAAACCCTAATCTAGGCTCAATTTAAGAAAATTAAGGCACCAAAAACATTCTAAAACCAGGAAACAGCTGGCTAATAGTTACATCTTGTATTTCATCTGAAGGCTTTTTGTCTGCAAGATGGTAGTATACAGCAATAAATTATGGGTCAACTGTAGTACAGAAAACTACATATTAATAGTGTTTTTAATGGTAGTGTGGGTGGTTGGTATTAAATAGAATAAAAGTTGAAATTATTCTTTTTGGGGACTTGATTTTCATTTCCACTAGAGAAATATTTAAAATAAAATAGAAAAAATGAAATTAACTTTATTTGGAAATATATCTTTTCAGTAGGATCTGCACTGTTTAAAGTCTGAGTAAAGTTTCGTTTTAAGGATTGTTTTTCCTTTTTTGCCCAACGACATTTAGTTAAAAGGAAAATAAACTGTGTGGCAACCACATACTATTAAATGTGCAATTTCATTAAGCAATATATGAAATAAGAATTGGGCTAGTTGACAATACACTGAGGTAATATTCAGGATGCTTTGTTTTTAAACAGAAACAGAGAACTTAAAATGATAATGAAAATGATGGTGTTTGAGTAACATTTAAGGTGAGAGCTTAGCCATGTTGTATCTTTCAACTTCATTGCTACTTCTTGGCTAATGGAGCAGTGGGATGACAGCTCCCTCAAAGCAATGACTCTGCCAGGTAGCACTGGGCATTGGCCAAGAACGTCAGATGCCACAGGGTCTTCAGTCCTGCTGACCAGTGGACAGGCCACCACTGTCCTTCAAACATCTATCATTTCAGTGCTTATTTAAATAACACATGTCTTAGCAGACTTTTTTCTTTTCTTTTTTTTTTAAATTGTTAACCCGGACTTTATTAAAATTAAAAGTTTTACTTAATCATAGACATTGCTAAGATAATGAAAAGAGAAGTCATAGGCTGAGAGAAGGTTCGCAAATCACATACCTTTCTTTCTTTTTATTTATTATTATTTTTTATTATTAAATCATAGCTGGATACATTAATGTGATCATGGGCCACCATACACTGGTTTTATAGACCGTTTGACACATTTTCATCACACTGGTTAACATAGCCTTCCTGGCATTTTCTTAGTTATTGTGTTAAGACATTCATATTCTACATTTACTAAGTGTCACATGCACCCTTGTAAGATGCACCGCAGGTGTAATCCCACCACTCACCCTCCCTCGGCTCATCCTCCCCCCTCCCTCCCCTCCCTCTCCCCCTTCCCCCTATTCTTAGCAGACTTTTTTCTTACAGCCAACAATTAGTTTGAAGGCCATTGCTACACTCATTTAAAAGACATGCTGGACATATCCGCCGAATGGGCTTTTATTCTCAGTTGAACAGTTGGCATATTAATCCAACGTCCAACAGCATGACTGCCGGGCTGTTCTGTTTCTGACTTTCATTCTCCTTGTGTAACCCAAGAGCACTCAGATGCTCGAGGAAAACAATCATAACAAATTGTCTTACTACATGAACTAGGACAGTATCAAAGGAAGTTTCATTAAACTTTCAACATAAAAGCCAAGATTTAAATTTTAAAAAAGAATAGTTAAGATACATAGCATAGCACAGAACTTGGCAGCATAATGTAAATGTTACCTTTAAATAATTTAGGATTTATTCTCTTTATCTGCATTTAAAAATATATTACCTTTGGACCAAAATCATTTAAATCTTTGAAAATGACAAATAAGCTAAAAATAATAGATAGTGGGGGTGATCTACAATAATACGCATCAAAGGAATGTTTTCCTGAGCTTTTAGTATACGTTGGCTTTGACAGAAAGGAAAAGGATTATCTTAACATTTAACTTTCAAGTTTAGACTCAACTTGCATATCAGCTTTTCTATGCAGGATTAGTTCTTTTTTATTATTTTTATTTTTGTTGTTAAATCATAGCTGTGTACATTAGTGCAATCCAGGGGTACAATGTGCTGGTTTCATATACAATCTGAAATAATCTCATCAAACTGCTCAACGTAGCCTTCATGGCATTTTCCTAGTTCTTAACATGCATTATATTTAGAATAAAAGCAGTTACTTTTTTTTTTTTTTTTGAGACAGAGTCTCAAGCTGTCGCCCTGGGTAGAGTGCTGTGGTATCACAGTTCACAGCAACCTCCAACTCTTGGGCTCAAGTGATCCTTTTGCCTCAGTTTTTCTATTTTTAGTAGAGACAAGGTCTTGGGTTTGCCCAAGCAGTTACATTTTAAAGATGAAGGCTATTTTCAGCTTTTAAAGTCTTCTGTGTGAGTTTTCATCATGGCACTTTCTAAACCCAATATTTAATATTATTATACCCAGTGAAATAAGTAAAGTGACAGTAATAAATAAGTAATATGCCTCTGTATATATTTCCCATATGATTCCGTCTTAGGTAAGTCACACAGCACATAATGACGTTTTGGTCAACAATGGCCTCTCTATATGGCTGTGGTCCCATAACATTATAATGGAGGCAAAAAATTCCTATTGCCTAGTATTTGCTACACGTTTTTATCATTGTTTTAGAGCGAATTTCTTCTACTTACGTAAAGAAGATTAACTATGAACAGCATCAGGCAGTTCCCTGGGGAGGTACCGGGAGGCAACACTGTTGTCATAGAAGCTGACAGCTCCCTGTGTCTTTGCCCCAGGGGACCCTTCTAGTGGGACGTGATGTGGAGGCCGAAGATAATGATATCCCAGCCCGGCATTTGCATCTGACTTTTTAACAAAAAGGTTGAAGAAAATGTTTTAAATGGTATAATATGTTGTGTTTTAAGCTAGGGGTCATTATAAAAGAGTCAACTTCAAAAAACGTAAAAGTATATAAAATAAAAATGTTACAGTAAGATAAGTTCAATTTATTATTGAAGAAAGAAATTTTTTTTAAAATAAATCTACTGTCACCTTAGTGTCCATTATTTACGATGCCTTCAGCAGTGCATAGCAGCGTCCTTGGCCTTCACACTCACTCCCCACTCACTCAGAGCAACGTCCAGTCTTGCAGGCTCCACTCCCCGCGATGCCCTACACACATCATTTTGTAACTTTTTTTTTTTTTTTTTTTTGGCCGGGGGCTAGGTTTGAACCCGTCACCTCTAGTATATGGGACCCGTGCCCTACCCCTTTGAGCCACAGGCACTGCCCCATTTTGTAACATTTTATGGTGTATTTTTACTGTATCTTTTCTATGTTTAGATATGTTTAGACACTTAGCACTGGGTCACACATACCTGCAGTTTTTAGTATTGCAGCACACTGCACAGGTGTGTAGCCTGGGAGCAACAGCCTGGGTGTGTGGAAGGCTGGGCCTCCTGGGTGTGTGTGCACCACTGTACCTCCTGGGTGTGTATGCAGGGCTGTGCCTCCTGGGTGTGTGTGCACCACTGTACCTCCTGGGTGTGTGTGCAGGGCTGTGCCTCCTGGGTGTGTGTGCAGGGCTGTGCCTCCTGAGTGTGTGTGCACCACTGTACCTCCTGGGTGTGTGTGCAGGGCTGTGCCTCCTGGGTGTGTATGCAGGGCTGTACCGCCTGGGTGTGTGTGCACCGCTGTGCCTCCTGGGTGTGTGTGCAGGGTTGTGCCTCCTGGGTGTGTGTGCAGGGCTGTGCCTCCTGGGTGTGTGCAGGGCTGCGCCTCCTGGGTGTGTGTGCAGGTCTGTGCCTAATGGGTGTGTGTGCAGCGCTGTGCCTCCTGGGTGTGTGTGCAGGCCTGTGTTTCCTGGGCATGTGTGCAGCGCTGTGCCTCCTGGGTGTGCATAACTGCACTCTGTCATGTTCACACAGGATAACCCCACCTTTTAGAAAACCTTGAGAGCATGTCCCCATCACTACATGAAGCATGACTGCATTTTAGTGACTGCTCTAAAGAAACCTAGCAACAGAGAGCAAGATGCTCTGTCAGCAGTCACGGCTGTGTCTGGGAAACAGCTGTGTCTTCTAAAGCTAGAAATCAATAATTAGAAGTGAACACAGGTCCCCAGACTGTCTTTGCTGTGTGCCATAGCGCACAGGCACACCTATGATCACCCGGGGCCTGGCCGTGTGAGTCTGTGAGTGCACAGGACCAGCTTGTGGATGGCAAGGGGTCCCGGGCACTGGCCAAGGTGCCCCTTGTGGGTGCTTTTCCACACAGCTAGACCTTGGACAGGATGAAAATGTGGGGGAGGGAGCAAGATGGCGGCCAAGGAACAGCTTCTTTGCAACCAGGCACAGTAAGATTGGGGAGATAAGATTCCAGGCATCTCTGGCTTGTGGACTCTGCCCAGAAACATCCTTTTGGGGACACGGGAAGACAATGAGAGAGTTCTGGACCCCAGGAGGAGGACAAAAGAAGTGGAAAAGTGGCAAGTGGTTGCATTCATTTCATCTGAGGCCATGGCTGTCTCAGCTATAACCGAAACAGCAATGAGATTGCAAACAGGGAAGCCCATCCCTGTGTGTTGTTTTGCTTTTTTGGACTTGGCACTTGATTGCACTACCTTGGGTGAATTTGGGTGAGAGTGTGGATGCCTTTAAGCATCGTCTAGGGCCCCAGACTGAGCCACTGAGCCAAAATGGAGCTAACATTGTTTGCCTGTGGGCCATGTGCACAGCCATTGTGGGAGAAGTTCCCCTGCAGGGTCTGCCCTCAGGGTTGCAGAGCGAGGCTTAGACTGGGAGAGCTTGGGCAAGTGAGCTAGTGACTGAGCAGCACCAAAAGCTGGGACTGAGATGCTGGGGAAGAGTGGAACTTTCCGTGTTTGGCAGTGGGAGGGCTGCCTTGAAACCTCAGCCCTCAGCGGCATAGAGTGAGACTGCTTTTGGCGCACTGGATAGGGGGGCACCCACTTCAGGAGAGATCCCAGCAACCCATACTTTCCCGGGAAATGTTCTGCTTAGCCAAGGTTAATGGTTTAAAGTGTCTTTTAAGCAGGCAGAGGAGAGATTTAGGCTCTCAACCCTGTGGGGTTTGAGAAATCAACAGAGGCTTCCAGTCTCCATCTCATCCAGCTGTATCAGCATTGTAATTAACATCTCATACCCCAGAAGATCACCTGTTGCCCAGACAATATTCAGGAAAATATACATACTGCTTTTTTTTTATTTCAACATTTTCCCTCTAGATTTTTCTTTCTTTTTCTGTTCTTTTTTCCCCATTTTTTCTAGTTTAAATATAATTTTATATTGTTGCTTTTTTTAATAATAAGAACTTCATTTTTGATAGTTTTCTTCCCTTATTGTTTTTTTTTTTCCCCCTAGTTTTATCCTGTAAGGTTTTCTGTTTGTTTGTTTTGGTTTGATTTATAGTATTTTTGTCTTTCCTCTTTATTGGGTGGAGGTTTGGTATCATATCTGAACATTCTGGCAAAGAGCTGCTGACCTCAAGGGAACCACCCAACCCAGCACCCCAGAGGTTGGGGGTTTTTAAGGTTGGGTCAAAGTACCCTGCTGTACACCTTTATTACTCCTGTCTCCCTCTTTCTGTGCCTCTCTTACTTTTGTATATATGTCATTTTACTAACCCCCTTTCTTTCCCTTTTTTCTTTTTCTTAAAATATGTCTTCACTTCTTGCTCTTTAATCTTCTCATCCTTTTGGTCCTGTACCAAAAGGATTCATTGAAAGCTTAGGCCACTGGCATGGCAAGTTAAAAAGCAAGAGGAAGGAAAGGAAAATTAGGGCAAGGAAACAGATACAAGAAAACACACATGAGGAAGAATCACTAGAAAAATCCTGGCAACATGAAAACCAGTCCAGAGCAACCCCCCAAAGGGATCATGAGTTAGGTTCTGCAGAGAATTCCACCTATAAAGAAATGTTAGAAATTATAGAAGGGGAATTTAAAATACTGATGATAAAAGCAATGAAGGAAATTGCTGAGAAATTGGAAAATAAGCAAAAGAAAAATCCAAAAACAGAATCAAATAAGAGATGAACGATATGAAGAATATAGAAAGGATAGAGCAGATCTGAAGGAATTGAAGCAGTCAATTAGCAAACTTAAAGATGCAATAGAAAGTATCAACAACAGATTAGACATGCTGAAGAAAGAATCTCAGTGGCACAGTACAAAGGTCTGAGATAACTCAGATAGTTAAAGCATCAGAAAAAAAGAGAGAGAAAGAAGAACCTTCACTGACAGAATTATGGGACTTTACGAGTTATAGGTATCACAGAAAGGAAAGAAGAATGCCTCAGAGGAATGGAAGCTGTACTAGAGCACATTATAAATGAAAATTTCCCAAATATCACCAAAAATTCTGACACACTCCTTTCAGAGGGTTGCAAACTCCAGGTCACCTCAATGCCAGTAGAACTTGTCCAAGACACATTGTGATGAACCTGTCCAAAGTCAAGGCAAAAAGAAAAGATTTTGCAAGCTGACAGGATTTGCAAGCAATGGACTTTCACAAAATAAGATGAATAGAATACCACACTTATCAATTATCTCATTAAATGTTAATGGCTTAAATCCCCCACTGAAGAGACATAGATTGGCTGATTGGATGATAAAACACAAGCCATCCATTTGCTGTCTGCAGGAAATGAACCTAGCCTCAATAGACAAATTAAAACTTGGAGTTAAGGGTTGGAAGACAAATTGTCAGACAAACAGAATTCAGAAGAAAAGAGAGATTGCAATCTTATTTTAAGATACATGTGGATTTAAAGCAACTAAAGTCAAAAAAGACAAAGATGGTCACTTCATATTGCTCAAGGGAAAAATACAACAAGAAGACATTTTAGTTCTAAATATTTATGCACCCAATATAAATGCTCCCAGATTCTTGAAACAGACCTTAATTACTCTGAGCAATATGATATCCTATAACACCATAATAATAACAGGGGCCTTTAACACTCCTCTTACAGAGCCAGACAGATCCTCTAAACAGAAATTAAACAAAGATATAAGATACTTAAATAAGACCCTAGAACAACTGTGCTTGATACATGTATATAAAACACTCCATACCAAATATAAAGAATATACATTCTTCTCATTGGCTTATGGAACATTCTCCAAAATTGATCATATCCTAGGATACAAAACAAACCTCAACAGAATCAAAAGAATTGAAATTTTACCTTGTATCTTCTTAGACCATAAGGCATTAAAGATGGAACTCAACTCATACAAAAATGTTCAACCCCACATGAAGGCATGTAAATTAAACAACCTTATGCTGAATGGCAGTTGGGTGTAGGTAGAAGTAAAAGAGGAAATCATTAACTTCCTTGAGCACAACAACAATGAAGACACAAGCTACCAAAACCTGTGGGACACAGAAAAAGGAGTCCTGAGAGTAAAATTTATCACTTTAGATACCTACATCTGAAAAACAGAAAAGGAGCACATCAACAAACTCACAAGCCATCTTATGGAATTGGAAAAGGAAGAACAATCTAAGCCTAAACCCAACAGAAGAAAAGAAATATCCAAAATTAAATCAGAGATTAATGAAATTGAAAACAAAAGAATCATTCAGAAATTTAATGAAACAAGGAGATGGTTTTTTTAAAAAAATAAATAAAATAGATAAACCTTTGGTCAGAATAACTAGAAATAGAAAAATAAAATTTCTAGTAACCTCAATCAGAAATGATAAAGGGGAAATAACAACTGATGCCACAGAGATACAAGAGATTATCTTTGAATACTACCAGAAACTATATGCCCAGAAATTTGACAATGTGAAGGAAATGGATCAATATTTGGAATCACACCCTCTCCCTAGACTTAGCCAGGATAAAATAGAGCCTCTGAACAGACCAATTTCAAGGACTGAGATCAAAGAAACAATAAAAAATCTCCCAACAAAAAAATGCCCTGGTCCAGATGGCTTCCCACTAGAATTCTATCAAACTTTCAAAGAAGAGCTTATTCCCATACTACAGAAATTCTTCCAAAAATTTGAGGAAGAAGGAATCTTTCCCCAACACATTCTATGAATCAAAGAACACCCTGATACCAAAACCAGGAAAAGACCCAACTAAAAAGGAGAACTTCAGACCAATTTCACTAATATAGATGCAAAAATTCTCAACAAAATCCCAGCCAATAGATTATAGCTTATTGTTTAAAAAGTCATACATCATGATCAAGTAGGTTTCATGCCAGGGATGCAAGGCTGGTTTAACATGCACAAGTCCATAAACATTATTCACTATATTAACGTAAGAAAAAACAAAGACCATATGATCCTCTCAATAGATGCAGAAAAAGCATTCTATAAAATCCAGCATCTTTTTCTAATTAGAACACTGAGGAGTATAGGCATAGGTGGCACATTTCTTAAACTGATTGAAGCTATCTATGACAAACCCCAAACTAATATTTTGTTGAATGGAGTAAAACTGAAAGCTTTTCTACTTAGAACTGAAACCAGACAAGGTTGTCCTATGTCCACTACTATTCAACATAGTGCTGGAAGTTCTAGCCAATACAATCAGGCAAGAGAAAGACATAAAGGGCATCCAAATGGGTGCAGAGGAAGTCAAACTCTCCCTCTTTGCTGACAATATGATCTTATACTTAGAGAACCCCAAAGACTCAACCACAAGACTCCTGGAAGTCATCAAAAAATATAGTAATGTCTTAGGATATAAAATCAGTGTCCAAAAGTCAGCAGCCTTTGTATATACCAATAACAGCCAACATGAGAGGCTTAAAAGGACACAACTCCCTTCACCACAGCTTCAAAGAAAATGAAATACTAGGAATACACCCAACAAAAGAGGTGAAGGACCTCTATAAAGAAAACTATGAAACCCCAAGAAAAGAAATAGCAGAGGATATTAACAAATGGAAGAAAATGCCATGCTCATGTTGGGAATAATCAACATTGTTAAAATGTCTATACTTCCCAAAGCAATTTACAGATTCAATGCCATCCCCCCAAATTTTTCTGCATTTTGTATCAAACCAGAAAAAAACCCATACAGCCAAGACAGTTCTTAGTAATAAAAACAAAGGCAGGGACATCAGCATACCAGATTTTAGGCTGTACTACAAAGCTATAGTGGTAAAGACTGCACGATACTGGCACAAAAATAGAGACATAGACATTTGGAATCAAATGAAAAACCAGGAAATGAAACTTACATCTTACAGCCACCTACTCTTCGATAAATAAATATACACTGGGAGAAAGAATCCCTGTTCAATAAATGGTGCTGGGAGAACTGGATATCCACATGTAAAAGACTGAAACTGGACCCACACCTTTCTCACTCACAAAAATTGATTCAAGATGGATAAAGGACTTAAATTTAAGGTATGAAACAATAAAAATTCTCAAAGAAAGTATAGGAAAAACACTGGAAGATATCAGCCTGGGGAAAGAGTTCATGAAGAAGAATGCCCTGGTAATTGCAACAACAAAAATAAACAAATGAGATTTAATGAAACTGAAAAGCTTCTGTACAGCCAAGAAGACAACAACCAAAGCAAATAGACAACCTACACAATGGGAAAGGATATTTGTATATTTTGAATCAGACCTAAGCTTGATAACTAGGATCTATAGAGAACTCAAATTAATCCACATGAAAAAAGCCAACAATCCCATATATCAATGAGCAAGAGACATGAATAGAACCTTCTGTAAAGAAGACAGATGAATGGCTAACAAACATATGAAAAAATGCTCATCTTCCCTAATTATTAGAGAAATGCAAATCAAAACCACCCTGAGATATCATCTAACTCCAGCAAGAATGGCCCACATCACAAAATCTCAAAACTGTAGATGCTGCTGTGCATGTGGAGAGAAGGGAACACTTTTACACTGCTGGTGGGACTGCAAACTACTACAACCTTTCTGGAAAGAAGTATGGAGAAACCTCAAAGCACTCAAGCTAGACCTCCCATTTGATCCTGCAATCCCATTACTGGGCATCTACCCAGAAGGAAAAAAATCCTTTTATCATAAGGACACTTGCACTAGACTGTTTATTGCAGCTCAATTTA
>CAUYPK010017421.1:0-24312 GCA_963574355.1 Loris lydekkerianus
AAACAATAGGTAGAATAATGATTTGCAATTACCTACTCACTAAAGTAGTATAAAAATCACTAAGAGGGGTGATACAGTAATGGTTTATGTTTGCATTCATTCTAAGTTTTCCTTTTCCCCTCTGCTAATCCCTCCCTAATAGTCTTTGCTATTTATGCACATAAACGATTTCTTACCCTGGGGTCATTTTATAATTATTATTTGTGACAATCTCTCAAGATATGTTTCTTCAATCGCTCAAGGTCAATAATATTAATAGTAACACGTTTCTATCATGGCATTTCTACAGAGATTGGCAGCTTTCTATTGCATTTTTAAAATTCACAACAATTTTTCACTTTTCCTAGATGTAGCCTTGTATATCTCTACCATGAATATATTCTGAATTATTTGGGTCAAACACAATTGCTCCTCTTGCTTATTGTTTTCTTAACTCTTTTCACCCCACATTCCCAAATGGTAACGGGAACTATTCAATGTTACTCCCAGTTAGCACAAAGACATACCTCCTTGTTAGCTCCCCAGTATGAAATTATGCCTCAGATGAGTAGAAACATGAACACATTTATTTCTTGTGTCCTGAATTAATAATCTCCCTGGAGTTCAATAGCTCTAAAGTGTTACCATTTTAACATCAGAGAATTGTATGTGAAATCTCCATTCAGATCCCTGTTCCAATCTTTCAGCCAAATGAGAAATTTTATAATAAATTTTGCAACAGTAAATACTAAAATTTATAAATTTATATATTTATAAAATTTACTTTGTGAGTGTGTGTATGGATGCTTTACTTCGTGTAAGTTGCTTGGTCTTGTTACTTATGAAGTCTTTAAGATATGTATGGGATTTTCATCATTATAGATCATCATTATAGTATATATGGATAAAAAAATCAAATCATATCACTAGGGGAAGAAGCTCTCACTTTTATTACTTGAAAACGAAGGCTGATTAGCACATATCAAAATGCAAACAAATTCAACCGAGAACAAGTTGTCACTAGGAAAGCAGGTAATTTTGTAGTAGCTCTCGCTCTGGGTGTGTGTCTGTGTGTGCGTGTTAGGGAAAGGGAAGGGATCTGGATGAACAATTTTATTATAGCATAAATTCTGCACCCACGGCAAAATGACATTTATAAAGTAAATCCTCACCCAGCTTACATTCTTTTTGTCTTTAATTTTTTATTGTTGTCAGGGGGTAACTGAAAGAACTCGCATCTTCCTGATCTCATCTGAATGGACTTCGGTCGGAGAGTAAAGGTGTAGACTCACTAAGTCCCACATTTCCCACATCTACTGGAATCTACCTGGTATGTTATTTTTGACATATTAGGGTAATTTTCTTGTAACATTCCACAAAAATTGTGATGCTCATATGACTTCTGATGCCGCTTATCTTCTTGCTTTTTCATAACTGTTATCTCCCAATTATATTAAGTACACAATTTTAGCAGTACCTGTAAGAACATATAGACTTTTCAAACACTTTCAAGGTCAACACCTCCTGTGGGAACTCTCTGTAACACATTTGGGATGAGGGTCCAGTTCCGGGTGAGGCCACTATTCCAGGTTTCCTACCCCGCAAACTGTGTTGCTGCCAGTTGAGTATTACTCAAAGTATCAGTCACCTATGCTGTATTAACGTACTAACCAAAAAGATATGTTCTGAAAAGATTTTCTCAGAAGCAATAATATAAGAAAAATGTATACTGTAAATATACTTTAAAGAAACATGTAACTTTTGGAACCACCTGGAGTTTTAACATATACATATACCTTTAAGGCCGGTGTGGTGGCTCACGCTTGTAATCAGAGCACTCTGGGAGGCTGAGGTGACAATAGCTTGAGCTTAGGAGTTTGAGACCAGCCTGAGCATGGGCAAGACCCTGCCTGTACTAAGAAACAAAAAAATAAAGAATAAATTAGCTGGGCGTTTGCCAGGAGCCTATAGTCCCAGCTACTCAGGAGGCTAAAGCAAGAGGAACTTTTGATTCTAGGAGTTTGAGGTTGCCGTGAGCTAGGCTAAGCCACAGCACTCCAGTCTGGGCAACACCGTGCGATTCTCTCTCTCTCTCTCAAAAAAAAAAAAAAAAAAAAAAAATATATATATATATATGTATATGTATATATATATATACTTTCTGATAAATTCAGGTGTGTTATTTTATTTTTTGTTAGTATGATCATTTAAAATACTTAGCAAGGCAATCGTCTTTTGTCTCTGTTGAACTAACAAGAAGTTCAAAATTAGAAGCAGAAGAAACATTTCATTTACTGAGGCTAGAGATGGAAAATACGGGCAAATAACCTGACAACATCAATATCAAGGTATATAACTCCATTAACACAGGTAATAATCTAGTTATGAACTACTACTTTAATATTTGTATATCTTAGTTATGCACAATATATTCTTTTATGATACTTATGCAAAACAAGCAATTGGGCATAGATCATACATTATTTATTTTATTTTATTTATTAATTTTTTTTGGCAGTTTTGGGTCAGGTTTGAACCTGCCACCCTCGGAATATGGGGCTGGAGTCCTACTCCTTGAGCCACAGGCACCGCCCAGATCATACATTATTTGTGGCAAAGTTCTTTACAGGAGATAAATAAAATCAGTACTTCCCTATAAGTAGATATTGCTAAATTTTTAGTAGCTTTTCAATAGTTTGGTTTTATATATCAGTTTTAATTTTTTCATTATGACATTTTATTTTTATCTTTCTTATTTATATAACTCATGAGTAAATGTTAGAATATTCTGTTATGTGCTACAAATAATTTAGTGGCTATACCTGATCAGTGTGTCTTGGTTTTCCAAGTGGATGCTTATGGTGTCTAATTGTGAAATAAATTGTCCATCTGTTGCCCGAATCCATCTGATATTTTGACTTCAGAACTTAAGATTGTTGAAAACCTTCATAAAATAACATTATAACTTACTATTTTCTCTTGATGCTTGAAGATTCTCAACCATCCATCCCTAAGCTTACTTCTTGTATGTTTTCATCTAAAATGCTTTTCTATGATAATTATAATATTCAAGTCAGTTTAAAATCATGTTAATGTTATCTCCCGAAGCATAATCCCATTTATAATACTTTTACTTCTTTTCACTATGTGACATGCTACAGAATTATTTGCCCCCTTGATACATTCACACTTTTCTGAATAACTTTTATAATAGCAATTGTTCCTTTTTTACAATTTTTTTTCTGATTTATTCTATCGTCATGGACTTATGCTTCTATGTCGAACTGCTAACCCAAGGATTAAGTCATTAAAAGATGAATCTGTCATTTCTAGAAGTGAAAAAAAAAAAGACATTTGAATTTTTAAAAAGGGAGGAGGTCAAATATAGGCCAAGGGAAGGGCCCGGAGAAAAATATTCTTCAGCTTCCCTTAAGATATTCATCTGATAATAAATTGAATAATTTCTCATTAAATCTAAGCCATTTTGATACTATTTTTATATATGCAAATGATAGTAGTTTGCTACTAGCTTTGCACTCGGGAGTTTGCCTCCCATATTAAAATGCTATCTTTGATTACCAGTGAAATCGTTTCTGACATTATTTATATATTTACAACACAAAAGCCCCATCCTGTACTAAGTGTTTTGCATCTTTGTGCATCTCATTGTCTAATCTCCTCTCCCCACTACAATCTTACTTTCCATTTTATCCCCATGTCTTCGACCTTAGCTTTTTCTGGTTCCCCACAGTGAAATTTGTTCTCATCAGCTGTAATTTAGCGCAGTATCTGCTCACCAGGGTCATAGTTTTGTCACACTTTTAAGAAGTCTCAGAACATTATATATTTTGGTATTGAGATGCCTTCCTTATAAAGTAGATACATTAGGCTATGCTAGATACTGTATTTTATCTAAAATTATCCTCATCGCAGTTTTATCAGCAGAAGCAATTTATTCATGAATCAAATAAAGCTTAAACTTTAGGAGCTCAAATTAACACGATACCTTCCCAAAGCTTTTTGTATTTCACTAAGACATAATTTCATATTAGTAATACGTGTGTTTCTTTAGCAGAAACAACAAAAATTCTCAAATTGTGGGTACTACAACTCCTAGATTCATCCTTGCCAAGAAAGTGTTGTTAATGCTTATGTTTCCATATTGTTTCAAAAATGCTTTCCCTACCTTCTAACGTGGTTCAGTCTGACAATATACATCCACACCTTTGAACACAGCCTTGAAATTTCTAGCCTTACACCTGGAGATTTGTTTTGGGCCCAACTACGAGAGATTTTTAATTAGTACAGCTACAGTACTAGCTATAGTCAGCAACAGTGCTAGCTACAGTCCTTAATTATTGTTCAATCCCCCCCCCAAAAAAAAATACAGGCCCAGAAATGATGTATGAATTAAGTATTAATAACATCAAATAAAAAATAATAACCTGCCATTGCTACAACACAGATAGATAAGAATAAAGAACTTAGTATTAGATATGATCAATTAGGACCAAAATACTACAGAACACTGCTTTATTAATTTTCAGGTTATGTCTCAAGAAATCAAAGAACAGTTGTAAATCAAATTCTGCAATTTATTTTAGATTATCCCTGTTAGTGTTTGAAAGATGAAGAATATTTTTAAGTTTTCGTTTCAATTTTAAAGGCAGCAACTATGTTTGCACTATTAATTGAGGTCAATGTCTACTATAATCATTCATTTGAGAAAATCAAAGCTTTCATTAATTTTTTCATGTATAAATATGTAAAAATGAAGTGATTAAAATAAAGACTAATAAAGCAGCATAAAGAAAAGACCAGAGCTCAATCTCAAAGAAACGCAGTAAAATCAGGTCTGATTGTAGGTTGTCATTGTGAACTGCTGGGTCTCATTAAGATTTCCCTGAAGGGATGGAGCTTGCTATTTGCAGGTTTTCTCTCTCTAGGGGAGCCTGAAAGACAAGTGACAGAAAATCAGATCAACCTATCACAGTGTCAGAGGTCCTTGATCCTGCTACTCTCATGCTGGGCACATAGTAGGACTCAATTAGTTTTTTAATGATGGATTGCATCACGTATATTAAGTTCAACATTCAAAGAGCAAGGCTAGAATTAAGAATGAATAGAGATTTTCATTACAAAGCTCTTCTAAAGCTATTCACTTTTTTCCTGTTCAATTCTTATCTACATTTCAGCATGTATATTTCAAATGCAGTCTCCTTATTCTGTGATTCTGAGGGACACTCCTCTCTGCAAATGTTTATCACCTCTATCAGAATATGTTTGATTCTTTAAATAATATTCCAGCACTGGGATATGTTTTCCTCTTATTTCAAACCATTTTCAAGATGTATTTATGAAATTCAGTTTCCTTCTTCATAAATTCCAAAGCGTATCTGCTGTGCATGTGTACGTGTAAGCAAACGTGTGTGTGTTTATAAGAGAATGTGAGAGTGAGAGATTGAGGATGAGAAATTTTTGACTGCTTTTATAAAATTTAAATGATCATATATTTCAATTTATATGCATATGATGAATTCTATAGAAGTTAAAAATAAGTAGCAGGCACTTTGCTGAATCTAACAAGGTTAATACTAATATTTCCATATAGAGATGAAAAAAATGAGGTTCAGAGGGATTAAAAATGTAAATACTTAAAATTGTATAAATCTTGTTTGTTACTGTTATTGTTTTGTTAGTATCTCTGTAAGACTGGGTAAAACAACAACCAAGAGAAAATGGAAATAAATTTAGAACTATTTAATTCCTGTAATTTCTCCTGTCAGAATCATGTGTTTTATTTGCTGATCCTATTTAAAACAAAACAGAGATCTTCTATTTTTTACAATACAGCAGAGCGGATTCTATGAAGTATTGTCTACAGTAAATAATTACATGCTGAGTGAATAGCTAAGAAAAATCTTTTACATTACTGTACATATGAAAATAGAATTAAAATCGGAAAGCCCAGCAAGTAAGCATAAGGAGGGTGGGCTTTCACCTGGGAGGGTGCGCTGAGCCCACCAGTATCAGGCAGGAGGAGCAGGTGGTACAGTTGACCCCCTCCCCCCCAAAAAAAAAAGTTTTACAAGAAATAGCAAAATTGTGATAATTCTAGGGTCAATATCGTCAATATAATCCCATTAATATCAAATTTTCTGAGAAAGAATGATTAATGTAACAATTTATGCAATTGATGACAATTCAAATTGCTACAATAAGTTTAGCAAATGTTTATAATAATCTATTCAAGCGTAAATTCACGCATTCTTATCATTCAATCACCTGAATGTGAGAACTGAATGTGAGAACTCAAACATTTTTTGTATTTGAATATTTAATCAAACTTTTTAATATATATACCAAGAAACACAAAATGTATTTCATATAGGAGTAAAAGCCTGAAAATATAAATCTCTATCAATCAAAGAATTAATTTTAATAAATTGTTGTATGTACATACAGTGAAATGCTTTCAGCAACAAATAAAGAGAATAATATTTGGTTAACTGTAACAACATCATTAAACCTCAAAAACATTATTTTGAGTGAGTGGTCAAGTAACAAAGGAACATATCCATTACAATTTAATTCATACTTAAAAAACAGTTTTGGTTCAAACATTTAAACCAGATATTTCATTTTTAGCAAAGGGAAGGTAAATATGCACCTTGGGTTCATGGAAACTTCTGGAGGAAGAGCTAATGGGCTACTTTGGAAACAGCACAGTGAGCTGCTCAGGCCTGCTAAGGTAATTTTAAGCATTCTATCTATTTTTATAAAGGGTGTGGGTACTTTAGTTATTTTTCCTTAAAGTGTGAATATTTATTTGAACATTTGCATTTGTAGCATATGTCAGAATGAAATTTTATTTTATTATTTATTTTATTAAGTCATTTTTACATAGATCATTAAATACATTTATGCCATTATGGGATTCAATGTGTTGATTATTTGTACAAATTGGAGTGCTTACATCCTACTAAGTCACATAGCGTTCACCTCATTTATCCAATTACAGTGTTAAGACATTTGTGTTCTAACACCAATAGATCCAACTTGTATTTGCAATATGTTTCATAGGTGTAGTTCCCCTACTAACCCCCCTCCCTCTAACCCCTCACCCTCCTCCCCTCTCCTCCCTCTCTCCTTCCCTCCTTCATCCTAGGCTATAGTTGTGTTTCATTTTTCATATGCAAGTGTGAGTGATTCTAAATTGGTTTCACAGTAGTACTGAGTATATTGGGTATTTTTTTTTTTCCCCATTCCTGAGATACTTTACTAAGAAGAATATCTTCCAGCTCCATCCATATAAACATAAAAGAGGTAAAGTCTCCATTTTTTTAATGCTGCAGAGTGAAATTTTTTAAAAATCAATAAAATAAAAGGTGTGAAGTAAAAAATATACACAAGAAAAGTAGGGATGAAGAGTGTGCAAAGGTGTGGATCAGGGAGCTCACAAAATGTTTTACATATTGTTGGTGTGTTGGTGAAAAACAAAGAAATAAATGAGTAAATAGAAAAAAAGGCAAATAAGACATTAAGACAAACAATTAAAGGACTGTGCATAAGGAATTTGAATTGGAAAATGTAAAATATGGAAGTGTTTCGATTTTTTTTTTTTTTTTTTTTTTTTGCACAAGTAGAATTTCTCAGATTAAAAGGTAGTCATTCTCTCACACAATACAGTGTGTTATTTTCCTCTCTCTGCACCCAAGGTGTCTTTGGAATCCAAATAGAATACATGAACACTGGAATGAGTATAATTAGAGTCTTGTATACCACAGCCAAGGATCAGAGGAGTTTCAAACTGAAAGTGTAAGTCATTCTAAATTAGCAACTCGGATTTATCAAATTTTTAACATAAGAACTAGGAAGCATCACAGAAATTTTAAAAATCACAAAAATAACTAAGAACAGAAAATTTGAGAATCAATCCAGGTAGTCATACAGTCATTTTTCTACATAATAGAATGTATTTTCTTATGAAGAAAATTCATCAAGAAATTTTATGAATAGAAAAAAATTGAATGCTCACACAGAAAAGGCTTACTGGTTGCTTGAAACAAGAAAGTTTATTTTATTCTTTTAAATTTTGGATGAACATGAGGGTACACCCAATAGGTTACATTATTATAAAATTTTAGAGCTCTAATAATAAAAAATATACCTGAACCTTCAGAAAGAATACAAAAATATGACATATAAAAATTAAGAATGACAATGGCATTGTATTAATATTTTTAAGACTATCAAGGTGGGGACAGTGGGAAACTTCCCTGAAAATTCTGGGAAAAATAATTTTCCACCTAAAATTCCATGTTCAGATAAATTAGCATTTAGGTAGAGTGTGGACTAAAGATGCTTGTGACACACAAAATCTCAGGGCTCTACAGTTCTTTTCTTGAAGATGGAGGATAATGTGTCCTTGAAATGTAAGCAAGGAAACTTACTTAACAAAGATGAAAGGAATACTTGGGATAATGACGAAAGGAGATTTTAGGAATATAATCAGCTGTGGGGAAAAATAAGTCCTGACAGGGGCCGATGTTCTGGACAGCTCCTGAAGGAGGCATGCAGAAGATTTACTCTGCTAGCGTTAGAAGACAAGGTATTAATAAATATGAAGAAATTAGGCTAGCAAGACAAAAAAGAGGAAATAAAGCCACAGTACATGATATGTCTTAGTTTGAATAATGTTCACAGCCTTCATTAATAATTTAAAAATGCTACCTATTAATCTATGTTAATAGATCGTGAAAGATGGACGAGATATTGGTGTGTGAGGGGAGGTTGAAAGAAAGATAAATTTTCCTATTTCATCTTAGAAAACCATAGATCTTTAAAACCTAATAATAGAATTACTACTGTATGCAGCAAATATATAGGGTGGTGTAAAAACAGGAAATAAAAGAAAGAGTTATCATTGATAAGGAAATGAGTATAAACTATTGTTTTATAAACCAGGATTCCAGATTGAGGAACGAGTGAAATATAAGGAAGGTGTTTTTCAGTATGAATCTCATACAGTTACTTATTTTTTAATGTTATGTATAAAATTGAAATTGAAAACTGATTTCTAAAAATGAAATGATAAGGGAGTGAAAATAAGATAAACACAACATGCAGTGGAAAGAGGGTAAACATGTCCGTGGCCGTGACTGGGAAATAGTTCTTCCTCTCCCTCTGACACTAACGGGATTGCTTCTGATTTTTATTTTCTTTCTCTCTGACTCCCTTCAGTATCCTTCTTTCCTGTATATGGACTTTAGGACTTTCTCTTTGTCTTTCCCTCTGTCTCATTAATTATCTTTGTCTCTTTGTTTCCTTCTCTCTTAATATCAAATGCCTTTATTTAAAAAAAAAAAAAAAAGTCAAAACTTGGCAAATTTCAGTACCTGTACTTTCCTCAAATACTGTCATCCTTAAGTACATTTGTGTCTTTTTCATCTAGAATGGGTCAGCGGTCCTCAATACCTTCTTGGTACGTGTAGTAGGAGAAAGGGACATTAAAATTATTCAGGGAACATTTTTAAATTTCACACACCTTTACCTTGTCATTTGGATGAGATTCCCTGGAGCCCTATAATTTGGTAAGTACTCCATATGGTTCTAATTCTGTTTTAGAGGATGTCTTAATACAGTCTTGTTGAGGTCTATCCTTTTGTGAAATTATACTTTATATTCATTTTAGCAAGTGTTCTCAGCACCTCGATTCAGAATTTTTGGTTATAATCAAATTAGATGTATCAGTTTAGATTAGATCAGATTAATCCCATATGCTTTTAAAATAACAATGTTTTCAATAGGAATATTTGATAATTTTAACAACATACATGCCAAAAGTCTAACATGACTGCTAAAAATAAAATGAAAAATCAAACCAAGTTGTAAATAAACTATTTACTTTTAGATTTCAATAAAAGTATAGTCCAGAAGAAACAAAAAGTTCGATCTGATTTTTACCATTTTCCAACATGTCATGAGTTTTTAAAACCTCAGTTTCTTCAGGTAGTGATTATTATGGGAAATAGTCTCCCTTTATCATCTCACAAATCTTACACATACCCTCCTCTTCATGGAGTCCTTCTTAATTTCCCAGATATATTTAGTTTCTCCTCAATCTTCATATTCCAGCACTTTTAAAACTTCCTGTACATAGTATAACAAAAATGTAATAATTGTTCAGAAGCCTGGCCCTGAGTGCCATAGCACACTTTGGGATAGTGATCTCATTTTGTGTTTATTTGTATCTCTGGAGTTTGAAAATCAATATACTGTATTGTCACATTTTATGGAAAAACAGTATTGGTGGCAAATTAAATTACTGGGAATGGTAGGATGAGCCCTTGTGTACTCATGATTCAGGTTCAATAATCACCAACACCTATAAAATACATACAACCTCAGAATGTATCTCTAAAATCTATCTAACTACTGCCTTTGGAAGTCACTTGAAAGAATTCCTGTCTGTATAGCCTGAACACCATTTTCATTCCTAATAAATCAAATAAGAATTGCTGTAATTCCTGAATATCATAAAAAATAAGTTACTGCTCAAATGTCTTGAATTCTCTCATAGTTATGTATATATTTTTATTTTTTGGTCTATTTGAATCAGAATCCGAACAACGTCAACATATTACACTTAGCCAATGTATAAGTTAGTTTATATCTATATAACTAGCTGAAGTTGGTTTATATCTACACTACCCGTGACTCTTAGGTTCCTTGCCATGTGTTTGAGCAAGAAGCAGAGCAATTTGCCTATTGGTATTTTTTACTTCTGGATTTATCTGATTACATGTTTGTGCACTTAACATTCAAATCAAATAAAGAAAAATTATGTGTGTCTACCTGTAAATACAAGATTAAATTAAAACCTAATACTATAGTTATCAATAGGTGGAAGGGTAGGGAAAGGGCCTCTTGTATTTCCACTTTGTCATTGGACATATGCAAGTTGTATACAATTTTTAAAAATTACATCAAAATGTAAAAGAAAGAAATCTCTAAAATTCAAAACCACATAATACAAATGAACTCAACTGTGTAATGAACTTGTCACTTAACCACACAGACAAGAATTCTTTCAAGTGACTTCAAATGGTACTAATTTGACTGTGCTTACACAGTGAGATATATGCTAAGTGAAAAAGAAATGTAAAAATATCTTAAACTGATTTTTGCTAATTTTATTTTTAGTAATTATTTTAGTATTGTTGAAACATGTGTATTGTATGTACACATAAAGAAAAGGTGTGTTACAAGTCTGATTGTACCATCTTGTGAGAACCAGTTGTTGAATTTTCAAAGATTTTCTGAACCCAGTGTTACATACAGCCATTATTGAAAATTAAATTATACAAGCTTATAATTAAATACATTGTATTCCAAAATAAAGGTGAGAAACACTCAACTCATCACTTCTTAATTACTGTGCTTTTTTATGACATCTATGACTGAGAGGTAACTTACGTCCATCATAGCCATTTGGTGATCGTGACATCAGATGATCAGTGCATCTTTTCTAAACTCTACATTGAGTGATGCCTTTATCCTGAAATCAGCCACAATGTGAGTTACTCTATAAAAATGAGTAAATGCTACAATAAAATCTTTTTATTTCACCCACAAAGTTAATGTTAAAAATTTACCAGCATACTACATGACTTTATGTATAAGCATATATCTACAAGGATAAATCAAATAAGCAAATAAATGAGTGCCATTAAGAAAACAATGTTTTTTAGTATAATAAAACATGTATAAATATAAAATCAAAATACAATTGTAAAAGGTAATTGGAAATATTAGTATGAATGCATAGTGTATTTTTTCTCTTCCTCTGTCAAAAAAAAAAAAAAAAAAAATGCACATGTTCCTAATTGCATCCTTGAATAAAATTGAGAAACAATGAAAAGTCAAATAGTGTTGGAAAACTTCAGTTCCAAGATTGTGATCTCTAAACACATTTCACTAATAAGAATCAAGGTGCCTTGGAAAATGTGCAATAAGAACATTAAACATCTTTTTATAAAAGATAACCCAGAAACTATAAAGATTTCTAGTGTCAAATAAAATAAAACCAAGCTTTGAGAGATGCCTTTGTTCATAGATTGGACAATATGAACATCAAAAATAATAATTGCAATAGCTTGAAACATAACAAATATGCTAAAAACCTTGGATTAATAAGTAAAATAAAAATACATCTGTCACCTTACGTAACTGGGAACAAATTACCATTCTCAATAGTTGGTAAACATGAGAATAGGTCTAAGATTTCACCATATCTAGAATAGCCTAAAGAATAGATAATGAGTGAGAAATACGTAATAGTGTTAGAATACCTTCATTTTGCAACCCCTAAAGAAATAATGCAGGTAGTCAGTCATGATCAATGGCTTCTAAAGCATTTAGAGGTGAAAGACGGACAATGAACTTTATAGAATGGATTGGACTGATAACACCTGGTCACATTGATCATAATTAATTTCATAAAAAGAGATGGCATGTGTTTCCTGATAGGGCACTGTAAGAAGTATAGAGAAACTCTCCGTCATTCTTGCCAAAATTCTGTACACACTACTAAAGTTGTTTAAATGCATGTGACAGTTAATAAATAGAATTTTTAAATTACTAGCTGAATTATTTCCCTTTTAAACTATGACCTACCTAAAGGTGAAATGACATTACATTTTGCACCTGAAGTGGAACAATAGAACACTTTATACTGCTAGTAGAATATCTTTCAAAATCAATTACATTTGAAAGAGTAACATTTTCCTTAAATGACTGCCATGGCAGAGTCAAAAACCATTTTGAAAATAATCTCCTACTCATCAAATAACTCTATGAAAAGAAAACTGGCAATTACACCCTACGTTATATTTTAAAATTGTTTTGCAAAGACAAAATGCATATTAATTGTTAGTGTCCAACTTGCTATGCTATATTAATTATGTTTATTTATTTAAACATAAAACATTTTGAAAAAAAATAAAACATGACCAATCTCTGAAGAATATAAAACTTAATGTAATAATAATTATAAATATATAGTTTTTAAAATCCAAGAAGAATTTTTGATTAATAATAATATATTTATTATACAGGCATTGTCTAGAGACACACCATCTTTTTCTCCTTTTATTTTTTATATAAACACAGATAGATGTGCACATGTGCAGCCACTAGATAGATCTAATTATTCATATTTTTGAGAAAAGATCAAAGAATTTTTGTTTTGAAATTTTATATTTTTAACATTTTAATTACTTTTTGCAGATGAACACATTAATAAATTTTACTTCCAAATTGTAATATATCATCCTAGGAGGTTCATGCATACGTATTTACACAATACTTTAGTCAATAGAGTCTTTTACATAGTATCTGAAAATTCAGACTTGGAAAACTATATTTGGGAATTGGCTGCATTTCTTACCTCTGAGAGAAAAATTCTTGGGTAATAGAATTAACTTCCTGCGAATTGAACTAGTTTTTTCCTGGACTACAAAAGTTATGAGATAGAAACTACAGGCATGAAAAGAGTAAATGGCATCATTATTAGTCGATGCAAAAACATCCTTGAGCATCATTGGCATGGCTTATTATTTAATAAAGAAAAATATACTACCTGCCATAGCAAACTAATGGTACAGAAATCTGTGGTGGTATTTACGCAGTACGCGTAGAGTGTTCAGTTTCTCCTTTAGAATGCATTGATTAGCTGCAAATGCTGTGATTGAAAGAAGGGAGACTTTAACCTTGAAAATGAATAGGCCTCAAGTTGCTGCTCTGCTATTCTAAGTCCTCAGTTTATCTTTGTTTCTAGTAGTGTGTGACTCTAAGTCAAGATTAAACAGCAACTCAACATGAAGTAAAATAAAATGGAGGTCATTTAATCACCCTGTTAGCTTCAAATGATTATTGATTCTTGGAGGTGATGTCTAATTCTGCCAGAAAATCCATTTCAGTAATGATTACTGCCTCAGTTTTATCTATGATCCTGAAGGTTATTAAAAGTGGAGATCTCAAGGGATGTATACAACTTTAGACCATTAATATCATATTATATTTTATATTTTTTATCTGAACAAAGTTTCTAACTGTAACCTCTAACCTACAACAGAATCAGGTTAGTCATTTAGAAATATATTTCTCACTACAAGTCTAATTATTATATATAGTCCTTTGGGAAGTAATAACCCATTGAAATACCTGATAGCTAAATATCAAATACCATATAGCATATTGAAATGCTTATAGTTTCTTATTGCCAAATACACAAAGCACTCAAGTACCATACCTAGAAATCTGACATTACAACACTGTCTTTTCATTTCTCAAATTATTTCAGATTTATACCCAGAATGCTTTTAGAATCCCAGATTTGCAAATATAATGAATAGAATTTTTCCAATATAGTTACAATAGACAAATGCCAGCAATGTATTTGTGGCTCTAGCACTGATAAATAGAACTCAGATAACTATATAAAATTTGATAAGGGTGAAGTGCTAGTAAATCAGAGGTTTGCTTCTTTAAGCTTGTCTCTCTATTTGTAGTTATTTAGTGAAGTCAGGAAGAATAAGAGAAAGGAACATCTACCAAGAAAAATCTAAAAGGTGTGTCTCACAGATGGAATTTATTATTTAAACTTCTTCTGAATTGTGTGACCCAGAATAGGCCTACAGAGTGACTAGAACTTTTCACAATGGGAATTCTACTATTTGAAAGGAGAATTGTCATGTATTTGGTAGAAATTGCACTTGGAACATAAGGCCCATGGAGGAATCCAAGATGACAAACATATCTATGAAAGGCAAGTGGGTGATATCCCAATAAAAGAAAATGTAGGGGGAAAGATAATAAGCAGGGAAAATTATAAGCTCCATTTTGAAGAAAATTATTGAGTTCTATGTTTTTATTTTTAAGGCCATTGAAAATATGACTCATGCCTGTAAGTATAGATAGAATTTGAAGTTTTTGGCTAAATTTACATATTATCACGACACTGAAAGATATTCTGAAAGGAAAAGAAATAAAATAAAAAGTGAAAATGGAAGTATATAAATTCTTATAGCTCCTTTTGTGTTGTATTTTAAAATAAGATATCAACTTCTGCTTAAATCAAAATTTAACCTAACATCATTAACTGTAATAAATATAGGACCACTCAATTATAATTATATGATACAAAGATAGCATAAACATTATAAAACAAAACAGATTTTAATAGAAAGTTACCAAATAGGGTGGTGCCTGTGTCTCAAAGGAGTAGGGCGCCAGCCCCATATACCAGCCCTGGCCAATAACAGCAAAAAAAAAAAAAGAAAGTTACAAAATAGAATTCTTTTTACCCTAATTTTTCAAATAAAAAACACTCATATAAAATGATCTGTTTGAAAATAGATATCACCAAACATTGTTGTTGAGTGCCTATTCACTTTATTAGCATGTCACAAATGAAAGGGCAGAGTCTCAATGAAGAAATATTTAGAAAGTCTAAGGGAAAAAAAAGAAGACATAAAAAGATCCTAATTCTCATTCTGTAACTGGAAAATGGAATAACAAATTAATAAAACTCCATGAATGGCCTTAACAGAAAAAAAAAAGTGACACAGAAAATAGTTAACTGGAAGATAGAACAATAAAAATTAGCCAAAAGAAACACACAAATGAAAGACTGCAAATAAAATTTCAGAGATCTGTGGTTACAAAAGATCCCCAGATGGAAAGGAGGAGGGTAGAAATGAAATGCACATGAAGAAATAATATCTGAAAACATTCCAAATTTTACAAAAGGCATATACCACAGCTGCAAGAGGCTAGTAAACCTCAGAGAACAAACCCAGTGAATTTCACACTAAGACAAGTGATACTCAAACTTCTCAAAAGACAAAAGAAAAGTCTGGAAAGCAGAGAGAAAAAATAATACTTTCATTTCTTACCTAAAAGGAAGAAGGAATTTGAATGACAGTAGATTTCATTAGAAACTATGGGATCCAGAAGGGAGAAGCAATTAGTTTTCAAATTCTAAAAGGAAAGACTGATGGTGGGAGACAAGATGGTTGACCAGAGACACCAACTACCAGAGCATCTTAGAAAAAGAGAAAAGTTTTAGATAAACAAACCAACAAACATGTTGGGATCCCACCCAGTGGCAACTGACTAAAATAATATAAAGTTAGAAACAAAGACCAAGAAAGAGACATGAGACACAGAATAGAATTAAAGGTGGGAACTCAGGGGTCTGTTGCCTGATTATGGCCTTCTGCAAAGGCCCAGTGTTTGCTCCACTCTGCTTTTATTGAAGTGTATTTGCCTAAGGGGTAAGAAGAGAGAGGGAACAAAGACACCAGCAGTTCCTCTAATTGAGCATATCAGTTCCTTTTGTAATTATTTAAGGATTTGAGTAGCCTTGAGAAATCTGAAATCTGGGAGAGCCTCCAACTTGACATCACACACACAGATTTCTAGGGAGGTGTTAAACTCCACTAGTTTCCTGGAGTGGGTGGACTAAATGCCACCCACGTTAAAATGCCACCCACGTTAATCTCCTGTGAGGAATAGGTGGGAGGGAAGAATTTTCCTCCCATCACCACTACAGAGAATCTTCCTCTGTGATAAGAAATATACAAACAAACAAACCTCTTCTGCCCATATCTCAGGGCTTTAACTACTCCCTTGATCTCTGCCCCAGACAAAAGCACATCTCCACAATGGGTATCTTCTTTGCCTGTTTACTAAGCAGGAAATGACCCAGTTAATGTATCTTTGTAGGTCTTTGCCATAGCCTCTTCTATGGCCATTCTTCCTCAGAGTGCTCACAAGACCCAGTAGGGGTGTTTGTAAACTGTATCCCCAGCAAGCTAGAATTGTAGAAAAGCCAGGACGCTTGCTAGCAATGGCTAGCTCACTTTTCTTTGTTCTGACTCACTCAGCTTACTTTTTAATTTTCCTCTGGGGGTGCTTTCCCTTGCCAAGAATGGGGTCTTTAGTCCCCATTCTTCCTGCACAACTGAATGTGTGTAATTCCAAGGAAAAATGTCCCAGAATCTACCAGAAATTGCTCAAGGAGAAGTTACAGAGCAGAACAAGAAAAAGGAAGATATTAAAGCAGAGATTAACCCCTGAGGAGCAAAAGGCATGGGTAGAGGTGGATTGTTTCTCTCTCCCTTACCTCTCTGGCAGTGAACAGGCCTCCAGAGTTGCTGGGGAGCCTTTCTACCCTCACAAGACCACAAGCTGCTACCACCATGTACTGGGAGATTCTTGAAGCCAATCCATCAGGCTGCCAGAACCCTTAACTGTCCCAGTGAACTTGAGCACAGATAGAAGGTGGCATATAATGCACATTTGTCTTCCCCAGGCAGCCTCTCCTGTGTTAGTGAAGACAGAACACTTGGGGTAGGGCTCCTAAAGACCTGTAGTGTACTAAGTGCTCAGACTGAGAGCTCCCTGCTCACTGCCCCTCCCTGGTGCTGTTGGCCCAGTGGCTCCATCAGAGCAATGCACACTCTGAAACAGAGGGGCCTCAAGCCTGCTCAGGCACTTCATAGGCACCTCACACCCATCATCCTTCTCCATGGTATAGTCAGGGATTAATCTTCAGGGACCCAGGGTCAAACCTGCAGGCTAGATTTGTACCCCTAGGACTCGATTGTGTTGCTTGTGGGCATAACGTGAAGACTGTAAACTAATCTTGGAAAGCAAGGGAGACTGTATGGGCAGAACTGAAAAGAGTATAGCATGGATCCCAGCTGCAGCACAATTCTCACCTGCAAAGATGTGGAATCACCCCAAGTGCCCATCAATTGATGAGCAGACTAACAACACATGGAATATGTAGACAATGGAATATGACTCAACTACAACAATGGATGAATTAATGCCTTTTGCAATAATGTGGATGTGACTGGAGACCATTATCCTAAGGGAAATATCTAAAGAATGAAAAACAAAACCACATATACTTGCTGTTATACTGGAAGTAACCAATGTGTAGACAAATGCACAGAGGGAAGTAAAACTCAGTGGAAATCAAACTGGGGGAGGGGCAAAAGCCTACCTGATGGGCACAGAGATCTATACCTTAGTGTTGGCCACAATTATATCACTGGCTTGAACATTACAAATGAATCCATATAACCTAAAACATCTGTACCCTTGCAAAATTTTGCAATAGAAAATAAAGAAAAAACAAATAAGTATAAGGACATTTTAGATAATTTTATTTCCTTTTTATTTTTTATTTCTGATTAATATGAGGACGCAATAGTTTTCTTCTTCTCTCTCAATACATATGTACATATATGTGTGTGTATGTATATGTATATATACAGTGTGTACATGTGTGTGTATGTGTTTGTGTGTAGCTCAGATATTTCTTTTAGAGTCATGTGGTCTTTCTTTCCTGTCTTGGATAGAGTATAAAAACAAATCTTCAGAGATGCTTAAGTATTCAGTGTCTTAGTGAAATGCCTTATTGGGTAGTCCCTTTATATTCTTATGTTTTATGAGTTCAGAGAGCATAAATGTTATTTTGCTCAAATTTTCTTAATATGTGTGCACCAAATTATTCTCAAACAACATAGATTCTCAAACTTAACAAAAGTTGAACGTGTGACTCATCACTGAGATGCTTCCCATCAAGGAAGTGGGAATAGACACAGACAATCCAAATTTTTGCCATTTCATTCCATCAATTTCAAATCTATTTTAATCAAATTTTTCAAAATGATGTCTCATACAACTTGGCCTAATAACTAACATTTTAGGAATTACAATGAAAATAAATGTAACTTTTTCATGAAAATATCAATATATAATCAGACAAAGGAAAATAAAGAATTGGTTACAGAAGATCTAAGCAAAAGAATGTCTAGAGGAAGTTCTCCAGGCAGATAGGAAAATTTATAATCTATATAAAGAAGATAGAACACTGTATAGTTAACACTTGTACAAGATAGGTTTGAACTGCCTGGGTCCACTTATACATGGATATTTTTCAATAAGTATATTGAAAGATTTTTGTATGAATTTGAAAAAACTTAGCTTAAACACAGCAAAAAATTAAGAAAAAGTATATTAGAATGCAGGAAATTCATACTTTCAAGACTTTGAAAAAATAATTCTGCATTTTGTATGGAACTAGGAAAAAACCATATAGCTAAGGAAGTTCTTACTAATAAAAACAAAGCTGGGGGCATCAGCATACTAGACTTTAGTCTATACCACAAGGCCATAGTGGTCAAAATAGCATGGTACTAGCACAAAAATAGAGACATAGACTTTTGGAATAGAATAGAAAACCAGGAAATGAAACTAACATCTTAGAGCCACCTAATCTTTGACAAACCAAACAAAAACATACACTGGGGGAAAGAATCCCTATTCAATAAATGGTGCTGGGAGAACTGGATATCCACATGTAAAAGCCTGAAACTGGACCCATACCTTTCTCCACCCACAAAAATTGATGCAAAATGGATAGAAGACCTAAATTTAAGCCATGAAATGATAAAAATCTGCAAAGTAAGCATAGGAAAAACATTGCAAAAGACTTTATAAACAAGACTTCATGACAATTGCAACAACAACACAAACAAGTGGGACTTAATTAAACTGAAAAGCTTCTGTACTTCTAAGGAGACAACAATCAAAGCAAATAGACAGCCTACACAATGGGAAAGGAACTTTGCATATTTGAATCAGACAAAAGCTTTATAACTAAGATTTACAGAGAACTCAAATTAATCCACATGATAAAGGCAACAATCCCACATATCACTTGGGAAGAGAGATGAATAGAACCTTCTCTAAAGAATACAGATAAATGCCTAACACTTATGAAAAAATGCTCATCTTCCCTAATTATTAGAGAAATGCAAATCAAAACCACCCTAAAATATCATCTAACCCCAGTGAGAATGACCCACATCACAAAATCTCAAAACTGCAGATGCTGGCATGGATGTGAAGAGAAGGGAACACTTTTATACTGCTGGTGGGACTGCAAACTAATACAACCATTTTGGAAGGAAGTATGGAGAACCCTCAAAGAACTCAAACTACACCTCCCATTTAATCCTGCACTCCCATTACTGGGCATTTACCCAGAAGGAAAAAAATTCTTTTACCATAAGGACACTTGCATTAACTTAATTTACAGTCACTAAAATGTGGAAACAGCCTAAATGCCCACCAACCCAGTAATGGATTAACAAGCTGTGGTATATGTAAACCATGGAATACTATTCAGCCATTAAAAAAATGGAGACTTTACATCCTTTGTATTAACCTGGACGGAAGTGGAACACATTATTCTTAGTAAAGCATCACAAGAATGGAGAAGCAAGAATTCTATGTACTCAGTTGTCATATGAGGACAGTTGATGACCTAATACACAGTGGGGGGTGGGGAACGGGAGAGAAGAGAGAGGGAAGGAGGAAGGGAGTGGGGAGTAACAGTGTGTGACATACCTTTTTGGGGCAGGACAATTATAAAAGGGACGTTACCTAACAAATGCAATCAATGTAACCTGGTTCTTTGTACCTTAAATGAATCTCCAACAATTAAAAAAAAAAAAAAAAAGACTACAGGAAATATATATAGATACTACACATATTTATAATTTTATCATTTACTGCATATATTTTATTTTATCATTCACTGCAATTTTAATAGTAGTACAATTTATTACAATTTTATAATAAATTTGTATATGATATATATAATGACATATATGCAAATTTATTATAAAATTGTAAAATGAATTAAAATTTACACACACTCTTACAGACCATACATGGTGCGATTCATAGCCCTGAGAAACGTAAGCAATTGTAAAGATGCTACAGCAAGTCAAAACTGTATTTGTTTAACTGTAATAATGCTATACTAGTGTGATAAATTTATAGTCACCCTTTCTGCTATTGCCATAAGCTCAAGTGTTATAAATATATGCCTAAAATGTTGTATGACATTAATCATCTTTGTGTAAGCAGTTTGTTTGTCTCTGTAGTAAATTGCATACTGTAGTGAAAAGAAATCTCTCACAGCTCTTGTTTATTTCTCATTGTGTTTAGTCAATGATGTAAACATTGGATAACACTATGGGACCCACACTAAGTGCCACCAATGATGCTGGAAGTGTCCCCAAGAAGCACAGAAAAGTCACGATATTATAAGAAAAAGTTGAATTGCTTGATGTTTTGCATAGATTAAGGTCTATAGCAGCCATTGCTCACTATTTCAAAATAAATAAATCCAGAAAAGGGAACTTTGTGCAAAAAAAAGAAAGGAAATTTATCAAGCCATTACTGTAGCTATGCCAGCAAGTTTGGAAAACTTGCACTTTTTCCAAAATTTCTTTCATTGAAAACGCAGCTTTCATGTGGGTGCAAGATTGCTATAAAAAGGTGTACGTGTAGGCTAATATGATTCAAGAAAAAGTGAAGTCATTTATGACAACTTTAAGAAAACAGAATTTGAAGAGTCTAAAACTGTTTAATACAAGCAAAAGATGGTTTGATAATTTTTGAGAAATGTGATTTAAAAAAACAGGAGAAGTATGTTCTGCCAACAAGAGACAGCAGATGAACCTTCAGATGCCATTAACAAAATCATCGTGGAGAATAGATATACACCTGAAGAGATTTTTAATGTAGATGAAAGCACCGTATTCTGGAAATAATAACACAAACGATGTTTAGTAGTAAGGAAAGGAAACACCGAAGAAGGGAAGTAGATCTGTAAAGCACACGAAGAAATAATATCTGAAAAGCTTTCTAAATTTGACAAAATAGATAATAGAGACTCCAGATGCTGAGTAAATCTCAAACAAAATAATTTTTCTGGCAGGAAGCAAACTCTATTTTGTGCAAATGTGATTGCATTTATGATTAGTACTATCCTTATCTATGTAGCTGTGGAAGGAAAGAGATAAATAACAGTCTTTTGTTGTACAACAGCAGTCCCCAAGTGAAACAAGCCAGGTGTTTTTCCAGAGGTGAATGGTTAAACTAATGGTGGTTCAGTCATATCATAGAATACTACTCAGCAATAAAAAGAATCAAACTATAGTACTGATACTCACAAGACCCAGGTGAATCTCCTGAGAATTATTTGAATAGATACAAACAATCCCAGAAAATTACACACTCTCTGATTCTATCTATATAACTGTCTTCAAATGACAAAATTAAAGACTTGGAGAATAATTAGTAATTGTCAGGATTTCAGGCAGGAATGGGGATGCGAGGGAAGTTTTTATACCCGTACAAGGGCAAATAAGTGACCACTGTGGTGCGGGAAATGCTGGCTATTCCATTATAGTTCATGCAAAAGACCTGACTGTAATATTACACAGCTTTTCAAGATATTACCACTGAAAGTAAATTGTCTAAAGACCATATTAGATATCTTCATATTATTTTGTACTTTCTGGTTTGTGACTGGCCATAAAAAAATTATACATATTTATGGGGCACATAGTGATGTTTCAATATATAATGTATAGTGATAAGATCAAGGCAATTAGCATATTCATCATCTCAAACATTTACCAAGTCTTTGTATTAGGAATATTCAATATCCTTCTAGCTATATGATATTATACAGATGGCTGCCAAAAATTGTATGCAGATTTTAAGCAATTTTGTGGGACATCCCCAAAAGTGTATGAATTGCAGGTAAAATGAATGTGTGCAGCATGTCTAGGTATACAAGATTGGTAACAATACCTTCGATTTAAGTTTGAAAAGTAGTACATAGATAATACCTCTTAAGATGTGTATACATTTTTGGCACCCCTGCATATTATTGTTAACGATAGTCATCCTACAGTGCTATAGAACACTAGAACTTATGCCTCCTATTAAGCAAGATAGAAAAGATGTCCATGTAAAGAATGCATCATGGTCAAATTGGTGGAATCAAAAGAAGAAAAAACACTTAAAATTAGCAAGAAAAAGATAATCAAAAGAGGACAATGATAATTTTAAACACTTTTTCTCATGACACACTAGAGCCCAGAAGGCAATGGATTAACTATTGACTGTGTTAGGAGAAAAAAAAAGAAGTGAACCAAGAATTTTCTATCCAACAAAATTATTTTTTAAAAGTAAAGGTCAGAAAATTTATAGATTAATAAAAGTAGAACATTTTTACAAGCAGAGCTGCCTTACAAGAAATATAAAAGGAAGTTCTTCAGCTGAAAGGCAGTGACCCCAAACAGTGATACTAGTGATTATGAATAAAAAATAATTTAGGGAGAGGTGGTGATATAGGTAATTATAAAAGATGGTACAATGACATATTTCTTCTCCTTTTTCTTGTTGTGGAACTATACAATTACATTTTAACATAGTCTGACAATTTCTAAAAATGTTAGAAATGAAATCATCATATGACCAAGTAATTCCAATCCTAGATAATTAGGAGATAAATGAAAACATACATATATAAAATATATCTGCACACAAATATTCAGAGCAGAATTATCAATAGTAGTGAAATATTGGAAACAATCCAATTGAATGAATCAGCAAAACATTGTGCAAATAAAAAGAGTAAAGTACTAAATGTCCATCAACTCAGAAATGGATTAACAAAGGATGCTATGTGTAGACCATGGAATACTATTCAGCCATAAAAAAATGGTGACTTCACGTCTTTTGTACTATCCTGGATGGAGTTGAAACGCATTCTTCTTAATGAAGTATCACAAGAATAGGAAAAGCAATGTTCCAATGTACTCCATGTAAATGTGAAGCCAGTGGATGATATGACACATGACCACATAGGAGAAAAGCTCATTTGAATTCAAGTTGCAGGGAGGGATATTGAGGAGGGAGGGGGAGGGTGTTGTGGTATTGGGGTGCTCTCACTGAATAGCATGGGATGGGAGGGGGCTGGCACACCTTTTGTGTGTGGGACATAACCACACGAGGGAGTCTTCCTAACAAAATCAAATATTTGGACCGGGTTGTACCATCACATTAACCTGAAATAAATTTACTCAAAAAAAAAAAAAAAGAAAGAAAAAAAGGGACAAAGTACTAATGTTTACTACAACATGGATAAATGTCTAAAACATACTAAATGAATAATGGCAGGCACAAAAGACCACATATTATATGAGTTCATTTATATGAGATACCTAGAATAAGCAACTACCATATATACTCGAGTATAAGCCAACCTGAGTATAAGCCGACCCCCTTAATTTTACCCTAAAAACTGGGAAAACTTAGTGACTCGAGTATAAGCCAAGGTGGAAAATGCAGCAGCCACTGGTAAATTTCAAAAATAAAAATATA
>CAUYPK010017423.1:0-16202 GCA_963574355.1 Loris lydekkerianus
GCAAAATCTACAAACACATGAAAAAAAGCTCATCATCCTTAATCATCAGAGAAATGCAAATCAAAACTACTTTGAGATATCACCTAACCCCAGTAAGAGTAGCCCACATTATAATATCCCAAGACCAGAGATGTTGGCGTGGATGTGGAGGAAAGAGCACACTTCTACACTGCTGGTGGGAATGCCCACTAATACGTCCCTTCTGGAAGGATGTTTGGAGAATACTTAGAGACCTAAAAATAGACCTGCCATTTGATCCTATAATTGTTTTACTAGGTTTATACCCAGAAGACTAAAAGTCACAATATAACAAAGACATCTGTACCAGAATGTTTATTGCAGCCCAATTCATAATTGCTAAGTCATGGAAGAAGCCCAAGTGTCCATCGACCCACGAATGGACTAGCAAATTTTGGTGCATGTATACTATGGAATACTATGCAGCCTTAAAGAAAGATGAAGACTTTACCTCTTTCATGTTTACATGGATGGAGCTGAAACATATTCTTCTCAGCAAAATATGTCAGGAATGGAAGAAAAAGTATCCAATGTACTCTGCTCTACTATGAATCTAAAGTATACCTTTCACATGAAGGCTGTAACCCAACTATAGCACAAGACTGTGGGTAAAGGGCCAAGGAAGGGGAAAGGAGGGGGGAGGTTTTGGTGGATGGAGGGTAATGGGTGGGGCCACATCTATGGTGTATCTTAGAATGGGTACAGGCGATTGCACTAATGTACACAGCTATGATTTAACAATAAAAAAAAAAAGTCAAGAGATTAATGAACTGTGGTATATGCACACAATGGAAAACCACTCAGCAATAAAGAATGAACCACTTATACATGTTACAATGTGAATGAATCTTAAAATAATTGTGCTGGGTGATAAAAGGCAGACATAAGAAGAGTATATATTATATGATTCTGTTTATGTCAAATTCTAGGAAATTCAAACTAACATATGGTAACAGAAAGCAGATCACCTAATTGGTTATTGGCCTTTTGGCTATGATTAAGTGTAGACAGCAGATCAGTAGTTTCCTTGTGCCAGGGATAGGAGGGTGCAGGAAGGGTAGGAGGAGAGGATTAACAAGGAGCATGGAGGAGCGTTCATTATCTTTACTTAATGAACATATGTTGGATAAGTTAATGAACATATGTTCATTATTTTATCTGTGGAAATGGTCTCAGGGATATAAATAGACATCAACACTTGTAAAATGATATATTTTGAATATGTCCAATCTATTGTTAATTATACTTCCATAAAGCTGATAAAGTGATTGAAGATGTTTAGACCGAGTATGAAGAATCAAATAATAAAGTGAAAAAAATATAAAACTTAGTGATCCTCTTTTGGGCTTATTAAGATTTCTGTTTTTCCAGTGGCTTTGGAGTAACTATTTTTCTTTTATACTTTAATCTATCCAATATAGGCAATCAGGAGACTAAGAAGTAACTCCTCACAATGCTGGTAGCCCTAAAATACCACCCATGGAATCATCCAAATGCTAGGACGAATTGGGAAAGGTTGATCTTTTCCACCGAGCTCAGTACCTTTGAATTAAATGTATGTTCAGCTTTGCTTCTTGTTGCTAGAGGCTACTTACTTCCAAGTTCACAATTGGCTCCCCCCATTAGGTGTGGAATTCAGTAAAACCAGACTTTACACCTGCCTTTGTTAAAATCTGTAGCAGAGAGAAAATTAAGTAGAAGCAGATTTACTGCCGTCTGGACTTAGTTGTTTGGCTGACCTCTTTTTGTTAGTTTTCTGGGTTGATTAAGACCTTGCTAATTGATGGAGTGCCAGGCATGATAGCCCAGGAAAAGCCACGCTTCCCTGGAGTTGGACTTAGGACAAACATTCCTGGTGGTCAAATCATGTATTTTCTAGTTTGGAAACAGATGTTGGAACAGGATGGCTAGAACAGGATTGCAGGGTACAGAAACTATAATGACTTTCAAAACACAGACTAAGGTAACTTGGCTCTATTTTAATTCCCATCTCTAAAAGAAAGAACCCACCAAAATTCAGAGCATCTTGAACATTGTGAAGTTGTGACGCTGAGCATGAATAACTGCTGTCTGTGGGACGGACTCTGAGAGTGAACACAGAGCTTACCATTTCCTGCCCTTACGAAACAGAAAAGAACCTGGAAAAAACCCATAGTCATACATAAATATTTTGGCCTAACATTCATTTCAACCAGGAAATAGCAAATACTACAGTGCTGTATAGTCCCTTGTGTTTAGACTTCTTATTTTGCAAGTCCCTACTCATGTTCCCCTTAGTAGAATTGGTATAAAGGAAACTATACAGTAGGGTCTTAAATAGGACATATATAGTCTTTTTAACCACTCTTTTTCATTTTGCTAAGCACTTGATTAATTTAAAATCAGAAACAGTAGTATTCAGAGACGTTCTGAAATGATAGGCTTTCATTTCTGGCCCACCATTCCTCAAGCACATGTAGACCAGGTGTTGTGTTTAGCGCTGGAGGATACCTAAGTAAGAGACAGCCTCTGCCTTCAATGAGCCTTTGGAGTAGAGACAGAGACTCAGATACAGGCAAGTACAGAGCAGAGTGCCACATACTGTGGAGAAAGTCCTGGGACCTGTAGGAGGACCTACCAACCTGAACCGTGGGGTTCAGTCAGGGCTTCCCAAAGGGTGAGTCACAGTTACCTCCAAGAAGTGGGGAAAGGTTTCTGCCCTTTACTATCAAGTGACGATGAACAAGCCACTTAGCTTTTCTGAGTCTCTGTTTTGGAAGAAATGATTTCCGTCATTGGCTCATAAGGGTTAAATCAGATGAGATAGATCATAGCACTTAGCCCAGTTGCTTGTTAGGGGACATGTCAACACTAGCTCTCTTCCTTCTTTTTTTCCTCCCCTTCTTGGCTCCATCAAGTGAAGAATGTGATTTCTGTAGCAGACTACAGAGGTGACTTCTGGGGGGCTTTCAGTTGTCATCTCTGTCACTTGGCATCTGTCTTCCTTCTTCCAGTTCACTAGGGTCTTTCCCCTCTGAGGCTGGTCTGGGCTGTGCTGGGGACTTTCATGTGCTGCCTGTAACACTTCATTAGGGGAAGCGGCTGGCCCTCTGAGGACCACTGGAGGCAGGGGGCAGAGGGGAAACAAATACAGCATCCATAAGGCTTTGTCTAAAGAGCACCAGTGTGGCCCTGTCTGTATGTGAGGGGCCACCAGCAGCCATCCTCTGTCCTCCCACTCTGCCTGTGGGGAATAGTGAAGAAGAATGGCTTAGTAACTGAGCCGAGAGAAGAGAGGGCTGAGTGTATGGTCTCTAGGGAAGGAAAGTGGAAAAGAAAATCATCAAGTACAACTCAAGTTTCCTCTGTATTTCTGTGTCCTGCAAATAATAAAGTATTCCTACTCATGGTCAGGCCTTAATTGCTGCAGAAGCAAATGGCGCTGCCTTTAGGGAGGTTCTGACTGGCCAGCAAGCATTTCCCATTCAGGGAAGCAATGCCGGGCACACTTTGCGTTCTACTGCCCTGCGTGGCCTTTTGTTCATTTTTCTATGCACTTTCCCCTCCTAAGAAGACAGCTCTTTCCAAACCCAAATCACTTTCTCATGTTGCAAATCCATCTAACCTTTAGACTCTTTTCTGCACAGCTGTCACAACAAACTTCCCCTCATCTGCTGCTAAATGTATCAGACACTGTTGTGCAGGCTTCGAGTTGCCGCGTCATTACCAGGGGCTTTCCAGTAGAATCTGATGTTATCCAAAGCTTCTCATATGTTTCAAAGGGTACAATTTCCTGCATTCTCTGGAGGGAAATCAAACACACTACATTTAGGAAATAGGGCAATCCTTCACAGATTTAGTAGACCTCTAGGCAATTATGGGGTGATTATTCCTAACGTAGTATTTCCTCACCTCATTTCCCATCACAGTGACTTGGAGTGACCCGACTATGGGCTTTTCATCCTTCAAGTGAGATGTCAGGAAATAAATCACAAACATCAAGATAAGCTATGATACCTTTGATTCCCCTCTGTCCTCCTTCCAAGCTGTTTTTGGCTTCCTGGGAGGTAACTGGCTCTCTGTTCCCTTTTCCTTCCACAGTCTCTACCTGGGATCCAAGAATCTTTTCCTTTAAGTCCACCTTCATAATTCTTTAAATTATACACCTACTTCCCTAATAAACATGCTTCTTTTTTTTTTAAATCCTTTTTGGCTTTAGAAATTGGTCCTGAAGAAAAGTCTTTTTCAGTGGGTGACGCCTGCTTTTTTGTGCTATTCTGTTTCCTCTTCTTATCTCTAGCCTGGGACATGCTCTGCCTTCTCGTTCCACACTCTCATCTCGTCTCTCTCCAAGTGTTTCCCTAATACCTTTTTTATGTTTTTTTTTTAAAGTTACCTTTTTAATTTCCTGCTGTCAAACATCTGCTGTGTCACCTTGCTTCCGCTCCTTCCCAGAAAACTTGTTTTATGAATGTTATTTCTCCTCAGTATAATTTTGCTGGCTGTGTCCTGATGGAGTGCCTAACCTGGTTTTATTTTACATTGACTGATTAAGCACTTTGAATAGTTGTTTTAGTTCCATTACTGTGAATCTATTTGGCTTAACACTTTTCTTTTGCAACCATTGATTAATATCTGACCGCTGAGACAGAGAGAAATCAGCACATAAATTTCCCCTTGACACCACTGAGAAGTGCTCTTTTTCCTGTGTAAGAGCCTGAAGCAACAGATGCTCTATGTCCCTGTTGCAGGAGGGAACATGCACTGTTGCAAATAAGTATGTGTGTTCTCAGCCCGTGTTTGCTAATGGTCTATGTGGCAGCCATTTCATAACAGAGAGCAAATGTTAGGATTTAAGGAAAATTGCACCAGCATATCAGATTTTAAAACTGAATGGTGAATTTCTGTTGAGTTAACAGTATATAGCTAGACGGTATTTTCTTTTTATGCTTGTGAAACTTAACAGCTGTTTAGCGAAGCGATATTTTCTTATATGTCTGTTTGACAGGTTTAATAGCAAATTTTGCAGTAAGCGACTTGCTGAACAGGCCTCCCTGGCTTGGGTTGTAACAAGAACTGTGTTTGCAGCAAGATTCATTGAAGGTCTTTCTGATTTTGTGTTTATGGGATGGGAAAGCCTGGCTAAAGTGTGAGAAACAGCAAGGCATGTTTCAAAGGAAATTACTAATATCTCTACCACAGTGTTCTTCAGAACTTGTCATTAACCAGTTTAGGGGAAGATAACATGGAGGAAGCACACTGTTTAGCAATAAAATCACGTGAGTACAGACAGCTCACTGTAACCCTGTACTGGTGAGTGGTAATTAAATCTATATATCTCCAGCTTTATAGTTTTCTGTAGCTGAATCTCTGGAAGACTTTTGCACTTTGTCTGATTGAAGGAAGCCTGTGTTCTTTCCCCTGCCTCTGGAAGAGGCTGCTGTGCCATGTAATAGCTTTTTAATATTTCCAGATCTAAGACAAACGCTTTGCTGGTTCTATTGGCAGAAATAAAGCACTTCCTATTACTCTTAAGTTGGGTGTCCAAGTTCTGGGAAACTCGCATTTATGAGGCTAGAATCCCATTTCCTTTCTTCCCATTTTTCATTTCTCGTAGATCATAAGATCTCAGAATCCTCGTGCCTAGGATTTACCCCTCTGCATTTGGCCCCACAGGGCATAAGCTGCATTTTTATGATTTATCTGTGCTTTTGTTGACAATCTTTGCCTGGTTATGGCTTCTGATTGTGGGTGTGTGCACTTGTGAATCACAGATCATAGGCCTGTGTTCCCTTGGGCAGCCACCCTTATGGTCAGCCCAACATCCTCAGCTGACAGAAGAGATCAAGAGCCATCTCATGTCCTCTTTCAATTTCAGTACACATTTTGCAATCTAAGGATACAAAGTTTGTCCTAAAGCTCATAGTGGATTCTGTTTATTGTAATTTTGATTCTATTGTTCCACTTAAGGAGCATGTGAGGGGGTTTTGTGTTTATTTATCTTAGTCCCATCATGGTGCAGGTCAAAAGCCAGTTATATTCAGCTAACTGTATGATAAAGATACTCTTTTTGAACAGCAGGAATTTAGGCTTTGCTATTTTATACATTCAGGAAACTTGAAAAGGATAAAAGAAATTGAGAAAAAAGAGTAGTAAAATGAGCCCAATTAATTTTCTAAGAAGGCAAACCCAAGAATGCTCACTGGTGAAGAGTAAAATATCAGGGACACAAATGAATCAGCCCACTGATTCCTGCTAATGGGAAGAGAAGCTATAGCAGGTAGAAGGTCACTGGATATCTTTTGGCTGCTGGAGTGGGGACACGAGCCACTCACTGTGGCCAGAGGGAGGAGATGGCTCTACTACTGGACCTTTCCTTATAGGTTGTCACTGTATACCGTCTGCCCTGCTTCCATTGCCTCCCTAACCTGCTCCCACTGTACGAACTCCCAGAACCAGGGCGAGAAGAAAGAGGAATGTCACAAACTGCCTGTGTGCCCAGCTGGCCCAACTGTCAAGATTCACCTCTTCTTCAGTGCTCTCCTTCCTTGTCTCTACAACACCCGTGCTCTAGCCAGTGTGTGCTCAGGGGCAGAGGCATTTGGAACGAAGCCTCCCTAGCATGGCTCTTGGAAAAGTAATGATCCAAGTAATGTATCTTGGATACAGGAAAATCCTAGTCCATGAGGATAGGAGAAATGAGCCTAAGCAGTCCTCTCCTTATCCTGGAGTCAGATTCTAACAAGCAGACACAGTTCTAGTTGACTCCTGTGTGGTTACTTCCGGAAGTAGAAATAAATGTTATGATTTTCTAAAAGGAAGTTTGAACTTGTAGTAAGTCAGGGAGGTAGAACTTTTTAAGTTTGTAATGACTATTACTTAGGAAGTCATAGGAAGTTGCAAAAATAATAGAGATAGTCTTATGTACTTTACTCAGTTTTCCCCAGTGGATCATCTCGATAACTATACTAGGATGCCAAAACCAGGATCCAACCGTTGGTGCAATCTATTCTATAGACCTTATTTGGATTTCAACCAGTTGTTGCTAGGTGGGACTTTCCAAGGATTTCAACTGCTGTGGAGTTTTTTATTTTACAAGTAGAATGGAAGGTACAGGAGGAGCAAAGGTTCATGCCTAATCTCTTCCTTTCTTCCCATATTGCCCTCCTGTCCCCCATCATGTGAAAAATAGGTACTAGAAAACATATATCAGCAAGTACAGTCTGAATGGGGTATATTAGATGCCAAAAAGGACATTAATGTCCATAAGAAGAAATGGTTTTATATTAAGAGTCATCTTGTTACACAGAAGGGTTCCCCTTAAGACAGTATATGTTTACTAAGTGTGTCAGAGGCTTAACTGTGCTTTAAGTTTTAAAGAGAGAACTACTGTTCATCTAGAATGTACCTTCACTCCTCCATGACCCATATGCCTGGGAGCCATTGGAGCTTTCCAAAACTAATTAAGGTATCACCTCCCATATTGCTGGCCTGTGTTCACCTGCTATTACATTTAGTTGACATGAGTACCTACTAAATGTCACATCAATGCCAGACACTAGAAGTTCAAAGATGGGTTCTACGTAGTCCCTGCCCACAATGAGTCTATGGTTTAGTGGGAGAGATAGACATTTAAAGAGGAAAACCTGTCATAGTATAATATGAAGTATAAATATAGAAACGTGAGTAGGTTATATCTTGAAGGTAGTAGGGAATCATTGAAGGTTTTGAGAGGGGGAAAACAATTGAATTTATTTGCAAGAAGAGTAACTTCTATAGCAAAGGGAATGTATGAGAGAAGGGGAAGCTGGAGAGAGGGAGATCGGTCAGAAGGTTATTGTGGAAGTTCAGGTTGAGAAAAGATAACTAGCAATCAAGGTGATGAGGAAGACCTAGAGGGGAAGGGATGGGTTTGTGGGCCACTTAGGAGTTAATTTGACAGCACTTAGTGATTAACTACCTACAAGGTTTAAAGAGATCAAGGTGTCCAGAGTGGCTACAGATGATGTTGGTATGGAAATGCTGAGCACCAAGAGTGAGATTTCTGGGAGAAAAGCAGATTCTAAAGGAAAAGTCATGGGAGCGCTATAGATATGTTGAGTTTGAGATACCTGTGGGGTGTTCTTACACTGAGTGAGCTCATTAACCTATAGATGAACTCAAGCTATTGATGGTAAATGAAACCCTGGAGTGAGTGTCCTTGCCACTTAGAGTATGTAGCAGGATAGGAAGGTCAAGGAGAGAGACCTATGGATCTCTGAAATTTAAAGGACATGAGGAGTGAAGAGCCCTAGAAAAGAGAGTGAGATGGAGAGTAAAGATAGAGGAAAAAGAGTGTTAGGAAAAGGAGAGGCTGTCAACAGAATCAAGTGTTTCAGATGTGAAGTATGATAGAAATATTTTCATTGGATTTAAACAAGGGGAACCTCATTGACTTTGTGAGTTTTTTTTTTTTTTCTCTTCTTTTGAAATTTTTATTTATTTTAAAATTATTATTTTGTGGTTTTTTTTTTTTTTTTTTTTTTTTTTTTTGAGACAGAATCTCACTCTGTGCCCTGAGTAGAGGGCTGTGGTTTCCTAGCTCATAGCAACCTCAAACTCTTGAGGTCAAGTGATTTTCTTGTTCCAGCCACCTGAGTAGCTGGACTACTCAGCTTACAGGTGTAAGCCACCATGCCCAGCCATCTTTGTGAGTTTAATTTCAGCTTGTGAAAGGAGACACCAAAAAGTAGATTGAATAATTATTTAAAATATGAACCAATTAAGAGTAAGGTGATTTAGTTAAGTGCTGACATAGGATGTAAAGAAAAGTGTGATTGAGATTAAATATTTAAGAAAATACAAAATGGAATGACCTAGTACACGGTGGGGGGGTGGGGTAAGGGGAGAGCAAAGAGAGAGGAGGGGGCAGGTGGGGGAAAGGAAGAGAAGAGAGAGGGAAGGAGGGAGGGGGTGGAAGAAGGGAAGAGCAGAGAGGGGAAGAAGGGAGAAGGTGGGGGGGAGGGGTCTCAGTGTGTGACATACCTTTTGGGAGCAACACACAATTATAAGAGGAACTTTACCTAACAAATGAAGTCAGTATAACCTGGTTTCCTGTACCTTCAATAAATTCCCAACAATAAAAAAACAAACAAACAAAAATTAATAAAACAAAACATAAAATTTACCAAAAAAAAAAGGTATGTTGGAACCAAAATACAACTCATTTTTTACATATAAAGAGAGGTTTCAAATAAAAGTCTCAGGTCACTTGTCTCCCATATTTCAAAAATCTTATAAATATACTATAGTTTAAAGGAACAAAGTAATGTCTGATGCAGGAAAAGCGATTATTAGTGATGAATCAGAGCCATATATTTCTATTGTGTAATATAACTACTTGTATGGTGAATTTATTCATTTATGCTGTAAATATTTATTAACAGGTATTGTGCTATTCGTTTAGCATACAAAGGCAGATAAAACACATTGCTTATAGAGGACTTGTTCTGTGAAGTTTATAAAAGTAAAATATTATTGCCATTAAATGATGTAATCAAGCAGGGTGACAGACCAAAAATAGTACCATACAATGTGCTATTGTAAAGGGAGACAGATGAGCTGGACCTTGTATCATAATTGTGATTTTTTTGAACAGAGAAAGGATTAGAAGGCCATTTTGGCAGAGAGAGTTTTATGAGCAAAAAGGTATAAAAAATCTATAACTTCAAGGACTGCCAAATAGACTGTAGGGGTTGCAGTGTGAGGGTAGAGTAACAACAGGGAATGATTGATGGTGAAGCTTAGAAAGCTGTACTAGTCCATCTGTGCTGCTATAACAAAATGCCTGAGATTGGGAAATTTATAAAAACAGATTTATTTTTTCAGAGTTCTGGAGGCTGGAAAATTCAGGATCAAGTTACCAGCTTTCAATGCCTAGTAAGAAGGACACTGTGTCCTCACACAGGGAAGGTAGGGAAGTGCAAGAGAGAGTTCCCTTCAAGATCAAACCTTTATATAAGGGCACTAATCCCATTCATCAGGGCTTTGCCTCCCAAAACTCTCACCACTTACTGCTATTGTATTAGGGATTAAGTTTGAACATGAACTTTGAAGGAGACACCGTCTCAAACCACAGCAAAATCCATAGCCAAAATACTGAACAGTAAATGGTAAGTGAATTGTATTAAGCCAAGGAGTCATTTCATTTGGGCTTAAGATAAACCTGGTGGCAGCATGGAAGATTGCTTGGAAAGGGACCTCAACTTCAGGCAGTGAGGTATGTGAGGGAGTGTTTCAAATGAGGGGCACTGAGGTTCTGAGCTAGAGAAGCGATGGTGAAGGGTGGAGACATGGGGAGTTAATTAGAAAGAATTTGAAAGCGGAATTACAGGCAGGGTTTGCCAACTCTTCTTCCTGAGGGAAAGAGAAGAATTAGTAAAACACTATAGTTTCTAACTTACTGACTGGGATGTGGAATAAAGAAAGAGCAAGTTTGGAAGGGGAGAGTCTAAATTTGGTGTGAGATTCCTTTCTTCCTTTCTTCCTTTTTGGTATTGGAAACAGGTTCATTGAGAAGTGTAGGCAGACCATACATGAGATCCTAGGCCTTGCTTATGGTATTAATTAGTATAAACATTATATTTAATCATGGATCCCCAAGAAGTACCGCAAAGTAGTGGTATTAATTGGAAATGCATTCACAGATGCAGGGAAACAAATTTGACAGGGTCTATTATTTTTCTTACGTTGCAGGGAAGTTGGGGTGCTGGTGTTGCTTTTAGCAGCTCCAGGATGGCAGGATCAGTTCTCTTGGACTTGCCCACATGGTCATGGATCTCTGATGCAATGCTAGAATTATGGCCACCTTCTTGCCAGGGGCTTCTATTTGGGTTTCTTTAAGTAGAGCTTGGTCACTGGGCCTCCTCTGGATGGAAGGCTGGCTGGAAGAGTGAAGAAGAGAATTAAACCAGCAGTTCCCTATTCTTTTGGATACGATGCTGCTTTAAACACATAATTTATAATTCTTGCTTTATTGTCATGAAATAAATATCAAAGGTAATATAAAGGAGAAATTTAGAGAAAGTAATATATAACAAGTTATTTCAAAATTCCTAGGCATGACTACACTAGAAGACATAATGAAATTGTCAAGTGTTTGCATGGTGACTGTGACAGCAACAAACACAGATGATATAGGGGTGTGGCAGTGGTGTTTCCAGTGTCATCAGTAGCATAGTCATTGTTTTTTTACTGATGGCCAATTCTTAGTAAAGTTCTGAATGAAACACAGTATAGTTTTCCCTTGATATGCATGGCAGTCACTTCTTGAAAAGGTCAATTTGCATTAGAATTATACAACACATTTTGTAGTTGTAAGTACGTCGAGTTAAGTTTAAGGCTAAGGTTTTCCACATTTAAGAAAACGATGTGGAGTGTAGGAGTTTAGTATACAGATTGTCCCCTACATGGCAGTATGTCTAATATACCCGGACTCTGCCCCCTAATTGCCAGTAGGATCCCTGTACCATTGTGACAACCAAAAACGTCCCCCTTTCCATATCCACAACAGCTTTGAGGGGAGCATCATCCATATGAGAACAACTGGCCTAGCTTAACTGGGCTGGACTCTTGGTACTCCAGACAAAACTGAGGTTTGGTTAGTAAGGAAAAGGGGTACCGTGATATCAAGTAGGTCATCCACAGTATCTGCAATAGTAGGAACTGGGTCTTGCTTATGCTTTATGTATCTTCCTCCAAATTCTTACAGAATTCCTGGAATATGGTAAATTCTCAGTAAACTTTCTCAAATGACTAATTGAAGTGTAAGCTATGGGAACTGGAAGCCCAGTATTAGTTGAGCTTTGACTTTAATAAAGGCAGAAATCTTCTGTAAGATGCTTACAGGGCTATCATAGATCCAGGAATGTTATCAGGAGTTGGGAAGGGAACTTTGATATGGCTATCATAGATCCAGGAATGTTATCATGAGTTGGGAATGGAACTTTGATGCAGCTATCATAGATCCAGGAATGTTACAAGGAGTTGGGAAGGGAACTTTGATGCGCGGTGTCTATATCTAGCATTTCTGGTCTATCTGCTGTACTTTCTAGACTGAAGACTAAGAGTTAAATTTGTAACATTGAATTCTGTTCAGCAATTAGGGGAAATATTTAAGTTTTCATGTGAGCAGCATATTGTTGTTAGAAGAAAAAGTGACACAATAGAAGGATCATTAAAAAATCTCAACCTCTAAATATTACCTCTTTTTGTCTTTCAGCATTTTCTCTCTGCATTGTTTCCTTCCCTATTCTGTTATTCTATTCATTCTGGCAGTTTCATCATAGCCAGAGACATTTTCAAACAATAATTTTTCAGGAAAATATTCAGAAATAGAAGGAAAGGGTTTTGTTGTGTTTTCTCAAAATGTGAACCTATTATTAGACTATAACTTACAGTCTGAGAAATGTTGGCTTTTGCTTCAGTTTGCTTCCACATTTAAGTAGAAAAGAAAAAAATGACAAAGAATTTTGTCTTTTTCATGAAAAAGATAATTGGTAACTATGGATTGTGAAGATAATGTATAAAAAGCAAATCTTTTTCAAACAGTGCTCCAAAGTTGCCTTTGAATATATAACTCTCTGAATTCAAAAGCGTGATATAGCACAGGTCTTAAAAATAGTTGTTTAACATTTTGAAGGGTATTGCATTTAATATTTCCATAGTTTGAATTCAAGTAAAGGAACAATGACTTCAACCTTTTGTGTATAAAAATGAGCACTGTTAAAAAATGGGCAGTTTATGTTTAGACAATTGAAATAGTCCCAAAAGTGCTTGAGAGAACTCTAGACTTTGTCAATTACATTATTAGTATTTTAGAGATTTTTAAATGTAAGAAAATATTCAGTGTCTATGTAAATGAATTGCTTGACTAATGTATCTTGTGGGCACGGACTACTTGTGCACCATTATTTTTCACCTCTCTGTGGAGATTTTAAGGAATAATAAGATAGGGAAAAAGTAATGGCTTATTTTGGAGGAACTGCATATGCTGGTCCTTGTTCTGATGCAGTGTGAATTCTCTGGGCTAAGGAGGCAGGGAGTAGTAATGATCAGAGAGAAATTTTCCTTTCTCTTGTCCCTTCCTATCCTGTCCCTTCTTCCCTGGCTGCATGAGGAGGTGGGAAACACCCAGTGTGTTTCCTGTTGCAGAACGTGAGGGCATTGTGCTCCATATATGTAGGCACCTCACATGGTAGATCTTTCCAGCCAAATCCCAGGAAATACTCCCTATTATTGATGCATCTGCCACCATTTTTCTCAGCAACCACCTGCTTGTCGTTTTCACATAGTTAAGTATGGTAAAGCCTCTATGTCTTTGCATGAGTTGTTTTTTCTGTTGGATTATTTTTGCATCAGTTCCACTCTCACCTTCTCCACAGCCTCTTCAGTAAACTGCTTGCCCCTTGAATCTCAGCTCAAGGATCATGTCCTCTTCATCCCCTCCTTTGCTGTGTTCTCAAGAACCTTGTCACTGTTTCAGTTATAGGGCTTTGCACATCGGTCTCCTGATTGTCCTTGGCAACTCACAACTCTTTGAGTTTATGGATATTACCCTATATATTTGTGTTCAGTACTTAGTAGGTGCTTGCTAAATTTTTGTCAAATGAATGGAGAGATAAAATTATGACCTAAAACAAAACACCTTTTACAATTGGGTAAAAAGAAAATGTTTGAGGTGAGTCATACTATTTGTTTTTGTGATTATCATAGGATGATTTTTCTTCTTTTGTAAGTCATAGAGAAATATTATAGTATCTTGCTTACTTTTATTCAACTGTAGTGACTAAATAGGGACATTGCATTTCTTAGCTAGGGCAGACTAATAGTCTTTCAGATCAGCAAACCCTCCTGCTGATGCTATAGGGAATGTGGTGGCAATGCTTTGTGGTATATTTAAAAGGATTCAACTTCTAATTACTATGTTATTTATTATTTTATCCTACCCCCTCTTTTCCTTAGGTAAATGAATTACATATGTTTAGCATTCATTGTGTAGAATACATATTGATTTTTCTAAAAAGCATTCCCAAACTACTAAGGCTATCTCCTAGCACAGTATTACTTTTTGGTGAGTACATTTGTATTCATCCTATCCAACTGCTTTTTGATTTTATACATTAGAATATTTCTACTTATGGCCTATCTCTTTTCACACTGAGGAAGGCTAGTGTTATTAATAATTTCATGCAAACTGATGCCTTTGATCAACCTCTTTTAGACTGACTATTCCAGGACTAGAAAAAATTTTCTGATGCATGGTAACCTTAAATCTGTGTCTTAGGAGAATACTTACTTAGGTTGCCTTTGCTTTCTGGCCTTTATTCAACTTTATTCTGTCTATAAGTTTTATTATTTTAATTTTCATGATAAATTTATATTTCTTGCTTAGAATGTACAATTATATATCAGATCATAGTTTCTATGTTTTTAAATATGTAATTTACATATTTAAAATATTTCCATATTTAGAAACATGGAAACCATATTTATAGTGTTTTTCTTACATGGGATAGGTAATATGTTAATATCTTGTTCCATTTTTGTTACTCATTCAAATATAGGCTGTAATAATTATTATTTATACTATTTATTAATTAGACACTATCTTAGTTGGGCTAATTTAACTTTCTAGAACACTAATGACAAAACATTCTATAGTACTCTGTTGTAGAGATATATAATTATGCTTTCTAGCCAAGAATTACATTGGTAATTTTCAGATTATGTTCCAGGGAAAACCAGGTTTTAAATCAACTAACATGTACTTAGTGTTTACTTATGACAGGTGTTCTGGGTGATTTCTCATGTAGTTCATTGTTTTGTGCCTTCAGTCTTACTAAATCTTCTAAATTACATTCAGGGAGGAATTTATCTTTTAAAAGGTAGCAAACTATCATATTTTAAATTAACCTATTTTTAAAAATAAGCACTGTTGTGTTGGTGAGACTTGAAGATACAGTCTAGTTGTGTTTCTATCTGAAAATAATTATATCTTTCTTTAGTGTTAGAATTAACTGACCATGTAAAGAGGCACTAAGTATTATTACCAAAGCATCATGTTATTTACTAATAAAAACTTATATATGCAAAAGGATGCATATATGATAGACTTAAGCACTGTTATTTTCTGGACATATTTTTTAACTAGGCTGTGACCTTAGGATGATGTTCCAGTGGTCCCTCTAGAGAGGGTACCATTCCCTTTTCCTTGTCTGCTGAGCCATTTCTTGAGACTGTCTTCAAAGTTATGTCTTCTCTATAGCTTTTTGTGATCCCCTTCTTTCCTCTTTGATCTGCTGGTACTCTGTTTTTGAGTACATGTGTTTTATTGCACTTACTCGCTTCTCAGACTGCATTTGGGTTTTCTTCACTGAAGTTTCTATTATATGAAAATGAGTATAATTTCCAATAAAAAAATTGGTAATCTTCCAGGAGGTCTGTACCAGTCAGTCCAATTACCGGATTGGTTGTTCCTGCTGTTTTATCTGCTGCTTGGGAATCCTAATCCAGGCCTTGATTTTCTACAAAACAAGGGTATAGACTAGGGATCACTAACCTCTCCTATATCTCTACAAAGTTGTCATTAAATGATTCTAAACCATCACAAGAAATGTATTATGAAGTAGTTAATGTTTTCAGAATACTTGGAGAAATTTTAATGAGAAAGAGATATTTGTGGTTAGTGTTAATGAATAGATGGTCTATGAACTTAATTAAAAGATATATCCAGAAAATAACAGTACCTAAGTATATCATTTCTACATCATTTTGCATGTATGTCACTTGTATTAATAATAACATGACCCTTCACTCTTTAAAATCAAATCAAGTATGTTTTTTCTTTCTTTTCACACCAACACTACATTGGAAAAATGTACTTTTAAGAATAAATTACAATCTAGTGAAATATTTTTATGGATTTATAAAATATAACTTTGGAAAATAAGCAGCAGCATAATAACTTTAGAAACCAAGATCCTATGTAAGTTGTTTTTAATTAAAAGAATGAAGCACCAATGTATAGGTTTCATAAGAGGAAGTTAATAACTTAATGGAACATCTCAAGCAACTGGAGAAGGAAGAACACTTCAACCCCAAACCCAGCAGAAGAAAAGAAATAACCAAAATCAGAGCAGAATTAAATGAAATTGAAAACAAAAGAA
>CAUYPK010017424.1:0-40335 GCA_963574355.1 Loris lydekkerianus
TGAGGAGAGGACCAAGGAAGGGGAAGGGAGGGGGGAGGTTTGGGTGGAGGGAGGGTGATGGGTTGGGCCACATCTATGGTGCATATTTTTATCTATAATAATAATAAAATACTAATAATAATAATAAAAAAAAAAAAAAAAATGTCAGGTTGTTCTGCCCCTCCAACTCTGCCCCTTTAATTCAGCTCTGATTTCCTAGATAATGGCTTCATGTTTCAGCTCTCCCCATGAGGTGGCAAACTGAGCCCCAGGCTGTCATTCCACCCTTGTGCAGCCCACAGGGAAAGTGACAACTGTTTTTCCCTGAAAACTCTGCTAGAACACGAGGAAGTTGGGTGCAAACTAGAAAAAAGTGGGTAAATACAGCCCTGCACCAAGCAAGGGGCCTAATGATTCCAGCTCCGGCTCACCTCCTCGGCAGAATTCCCTTGCACCGCCAGCAACCTGGACAATTCTCCACACCAGCCCTGGCGCCAGCAATGTCCTGGGAAGGCCCTCGTTGGCCAGGCTTGGGTCACATGCCCATTCCTGAACCAATCACTGTGGCTCAGAGGATGTGACGTTCTGACTATCCAGACCCAGGTCTCAGAGCCTCCTAGAAAGGAGAGTGAAACACTATGTCTGAGAGAGGAGCTGATTACTGGGAGAAAACGGAGGGGGAGCAGGGGAAAAAGCACCCAGAGGTGCTGACGCCTGGGGCCTGTGGAGGTCTGCAAATCTACATTTTAACCAGCCCTTCAGGGAATTCCCGAGGAGCTCCTGGTCCAGGAGGAGCTGGGTGTTTGTCCCAAGTCCGGGGTCCTGAGAAAGCTCACCTACGCCCCACAGCCAGCATCAGTCAAGAGCCGCTCCCAGCCCCTGCCACTAGGTCCGGATTCCCAAGGAGCAGATGGGGAGGTGACCAGGAAGCAGACTGGTCTGGGCATGGGGAGGGTCCTGAGGGATCGGGGTGGGGTGTAAATGAGGAGTGCAGGGGGTGGAGTTGGAAGGGGGCAGGCTCCTTCTCCCTCACATTGTCTGACTCACCCAAGGCCACACAGCTGATTCCCTTAACCCAGCATTAGCAAGGAGGGAGGGTTAGGGGTGGAGGTGTGTGCCAGCCACAGAGGTGCTCAGACTCAGTGCTGCCCTCAGGGACTCTACGAGCAAATGTTGCCAGTTTTTAAACCGAGTGATGTTATGAGGGCTGCAGGGGAAGGTGCCCTGGGTGGAGCACGGCGTGGGTGTGGGGGTATATGAAGGGATGGCCCAGGTGTGTATGGGGACAGCAGTGGGCTGGGGTCCCAAGGGTGCAGCTGATTCCTGCCCTCGGACCACTCCTGGATCCCAGGGGGAGCCTGTGAGCTGTCCTCAAGGGACCATCTGCCTTTGAACTAAGTTTTTTTTTTTTTTTTTTGCAGTTTTTGGCCAGGGCTAGATTTGAACCCATCACCTCCAGCATATGGGGCCAGCATCCTACTCCTTTGAGCCACAGGTGCCACCCAAGATTTTTTTTTTTGAGACAGAGTCTCAAGCTGTTGCACTGGGTAGATTATTGTGGCATCATAGGTCCAGCAACCTCATACTCTTGGTCTGGAGCAATTCTCTTGCCTCAGCCTACCAGGTAGCTGGGACTACAGGCGCCTGCCACAATGCTCTGCTATTTTTTTTGTAGTCATCAACATAGCAAGCCCAGGCCGGTTCGAACCTGCCAGCCCCGGTGTATGTGGCCGGCGCCCTACCCACTGAGCTACAGGCACCGCCCAAAACTAAGATTCTTGAAGCCAGAACCTCAGAAACCCAAAAAGCTATCATCACCAGGAAAGGGATGTGGAAAGTGAAAACAATGGTGATGATGAAGATGATGAAGATAGCCACCGCTTGTATAGGGTGTTTTACAGATTAGAGTACCAGGTGATGCACGGAGAGATGAAGTGATTTGCGTAAGGGCACAGGAATCATGAGCAGTGGCACTGGGGTTTGATCCCGGTGGTCTGGCTCCAGAGTCTGAAGCAGCAGGAGGAAGCTGTGGAGAGCAAAGCAGATGCTCAGCAGTGGTTTCTCCTGCGCAAGGTCCCTCAGTTTCCCAGGCCCTGTACTAGTCTTCCTCCATGCCCGCTGGAAGCAGCAGGCCTGGAGGCCTTGGCTGAGTCACCTGCTTTAGGGATCTGGGGGACTTAGGTCCCTGCTCTGAGCCAGCCAAGAGGGCTGGGCCATGGCATGACTGTGTGGTCCCTATTACGACCACTTCTGTACCACATGAATGCTGCAGGTGCAGGGCCCTCCCTGGCCCCATCTCACTCTGGGGACAGGAATGCAGCCTTTCACCCTCAACCTTTAAGGGAAGGCACCCACCTGCCCCTTAACCTTCAGGCCAGGCTGTGCCGACGTCTGGCACCCAGACATTGGACTTCATGCCCAGGTAGAGCGGGCTCCCAGATGTGACCACTGGGACTGAGAGGGCTGAGGTCAGTGGTGGAGCCAGGATTTGAACCCACATCTGCCAACCTGAAGGCCTCTGTGGCTTAACCAAAAAGAGCATGTGGCATCCATCAGGCTCACATCTGGCTGACAGTGGCTTGTTTTGCACACTGTTTTTAATAAAAAAAAAAAACTATTTAAAAAACCCAATCACTGACATTTATGGGGTGTCAGTTACTGAGATCCAGGCCCTTACGCCTGTGACATCATTTAATCCCCTCAGCTGCCCTTGGAGGGCCAGACCATCTTCATCCCTGTTTACAAAAGAGAAAACCAAAGCCCAGGAAGTCAAAGGGACATGGCGAACGTTTGCGTTTCCTGCCTGTTCCCACCCTTTACCCCCTGTCCAGGACAGGCACCCAGTTTCCTTTTGGGGAGCCTCCCACCCTCACTATTGACAGACAGGTTAAAATGGCAGATCAAAGTTCTCTGCTCTCCTCTAAGCAAGGGGTGGGCACAGGACCCGGCGCAGCCTGTCACACGTTCTCTTCTGAACATTGACTGTTGAATCATGTGTCACATACACAGGCCATGGCTGCTTCACCTTGAAGACTCTGTTGGCCCCTCCTGCCTAGGCCCACTCAGCCGAATCCAGTCTATTTTGAGACTTCAGCTTCAGGAGTTACCTCCTATCCCTCCAGTGAGTTTCCAAGTCTCACAGGGCTCACCGCCCAGAGGGTCTGAGGCCAGGAGTCCAGAGTCTTAGCCACCCCCTGGGGTAGGGCCTTGTAGGTAAAAGCATAAACAAGTATTTCCTGGGCCCAGGGACATTGCAAAGTGACTAGCAAATTTGCATTTTCTACCACAATAAAGCCACATTATTTTTGTAAAAGAGTAATGTTTTAAACTGCTCGGAGTCCTCAGTCTTCCTGGCTTCACAAGCCCCATAGAACACCTCCTGGTGCCCCAAGAGCCATAAACAATCCAGATGGAGATGCTCCCCCGAAGGGCATTGGTGCCAGAGGCTGGGCCCTGGGGTCTGGGCAGATGAGGGTCCCGCATGACAGTGCTCCCCAGGACCCTGCAGATCAACTGGCCATTCTTTCCCACCTTTACACTTTTGTCATATCCACATCCTGCCTGCCTGTTACATCATTTTCTTAATATTTTGAGTACAATTGAACACATACTCTTAAAATCACTTAGAAATCTAGAAGACCTCAGTGCATAAGCAGAATGCTATCACACATGGACAACAGTGTGTGCTAAGTTCAGCTCCCCAGCAGCCAGGCCTTTGCTGGGAGGCTAGCAGGGGTGTCAGAGAGGTATCACAGATGCCCAGCGCCACCCTGAGCCTTCTGCCATGGATGTGATCAGAAACAAAAGTTTAAAGGGAAGCAGAGGAGATGCAGCTTCTCAGCCTGTACACTGATGTCATTTAAGGTCATGGCATGCACGATACACATCACGTTTTGGAAAATGCTGTTCCTCATGGTACAGGCACAAACAGAGAGGGAAAGAGTATTGTCCAAGGCCACACAGCATATCAAAGGAAGAGCTTGGAACTAGGCTGTCCTACCCACATCCCAGCTCTTTCTCTAGCACCTTGCTTTGTCTCTTTAAAGCATTTCCGATGCTCCCAGGCAACTCCTGATGATCTGGGACCATATTTTAATCTCCAGCAGCCACTCCTCCTCCATCTGTTGGTTTTGGACCCTCCTCACCCCCACCTCCACTGCACCCACAGTGCCAGTTGGTGTGGGTTCTGCAAATGCAAACTCATTTAAATGTCAGCTGGAGCAACAGAGAGCTTAGAAAGGCAAACAGGTGACAGAAATAGATGTGACAATCACAGTATCTTAGACTGTCAGCAGGCGCTCTCAGCCCCCTCTTAACCCTTCCTGGAGCAAGTAGCCCATGGAGCATCAAGATAACTAGAGACCCCACCCAGGGAAGCCTCATGTACAGGCATAATTTTGCATGTAATTTTGGAGGGGTCTTGAGACCCATCCAGACTCCACAGTCTTTTTTTTTTACAAAAAGCCTTCTGATGCCAAGAATTTGGAAATGACTGATCTCATTGATTTTTCAGGCAGCTTCCAGTTAATGAACTGTGAAGACATGCTCAAATCTACTCTAGAAGCAGGGTCCAGGGTCAACCTTTTGCAACCAAAAACCTTTCCCTCTGGTTTACCTTTTTGGGAGAGTAAGCCATAGGGTTTGTCTTAAAGGTGCAGGCATTTCTCTAGTGTCAATATCAATCTTTGACCCCTTTGAAGAGGATCCAAGGTTAAATATCAGCAGGGAGGAGACACGAGCCTGCAAGACCATGACCTCTACCATTCAGGCCCCATCTGACAGAAAGCAAAAGCAGTCACACTCTATTGATTACTTAAGTCTGAGGTCCTGGCTAAGGTTCTGAGTGCCTTTAATGTGCCTACCCTGTCTTTGTCATCTTGATGTCCCCATCTTTACCAAAGGAAAGAGTCAGAGTCCTCCATGGTCCCCTGGCTAGGAACCAGCCCCAGGCCAGGTTTCCCTTCTTGTTAAAGGACTTTGCATGAGTGAGGTCTCAGCACTCCAAGGCTGAAATTTTCTCTGTTCTCCTGGTTGCTTTGTTTCTTAGCAGGATTGAGTAAAAGATCTCTCCCCTCAATGAAGTGATAGGGGCAGAGCTGAAAAATAGGGCTAGAAAGAGAGGCCTCTGGGGCAGGAAGGGCGGGAGATTGATGGGAAAAGTAAGAGACTGTCAGGAGGAACGGTGCCTGCTGAGGCCCTGCCAGGGTCCCTTTGCCCCCTCTCATTTCCAAACTGTATTTGCTGTGGAATGTGCTCTCTGGACAGAAATGTTGGGCTCCAATGTGCCACCACGCACAGGGTGGAGAATCTATAGACCACATTTGGTTGCCTCGGTTTCCTTATCTGTGCCATGAGGGTGATCATCAGTGGCAGTCCACTTCCCAATGTTGCTGGGAATCAGAAATCTGTCCAGGGTCAGGGGTGGCCCATGTGTCTTCCCCTTGGGATCGTCTTCAGATTCAGTAGATAGCCTTCTGGAATTCACAACTCATTGGCTGCAAATTCAGATGCCTGTGACATTTGAAAATGGGGGAATACTGCTGGCTATACTATTGTGTCAGCCCTAGGACACAATAGTATAGTGGCCATGAGCTTACACCTTGAAGCCAGACTGGGTCCTGGCTGGATTGGGTTCCAATCTTGGCTCTGTCCCTTACAAACTGCCAACCTCTGAATCTGCCTCCTCATCCATAAATGGATTAATAAATGACAAGATACATCATTGGCAAATAGCATACCTTCAGTTCTCTAATCCTGTACCCATGGCAGACGTTGCTAATCAGTCAAGATATTCTTTCTCACTGAGCCTCAGGATCCTTCTGTGTGTCCAAAGACCTGGCAGCCACTTCCACTAGGTAGGATTTGGCATATGAGGTGAATCCTTTTTGCTATCTCCATCATCGTAGCTGTGGAGCACAATGTCTGGCACAGAGAAGATCCCATGTAAATGTTATTACCACTTGGTCTCTGCTTAGTGCAAGAATCCTTATCTATGGCTTGGCGCCCATAGCTCAGTGATTAGGGCTCCAGCCACATACACTGGGGCTGGTGGGTTCGAACCCGGCCTGGGCCTGCTAAACAATGATGACAACTACAACAAAAAAATAGCCGGACGTTGTGGCGGGTGCCTGTAGTCCCGGCTACTTGGGAGGCTGAGGCAAGAGAATTGCTTAAGCCCAAGAATTTGAGGTCTCTGTGAGCCATGGTGCCACAGCACTCTACCAAGGGCAACATAGCGAGACTCTGTCTCAAAAAAAAAATAAATAAATAAAAATAAATCCTTATCTATTAGCCCCAACTGCTGCTTATTCACCTCCAGTGACCGGGAGCTCCCTCCTTTCTCAGACTAGCCATTCCATTGCTGGACAGTTCTGATGATTAGGAAATTCTTCTCAAATATTCCTTCCTGACTTTCCCTTTTCAGTCAAACATCCTATAATTCTATGGCAGAGTGCCCCCTTCCTTCAGGGATAAGTTATCATTTATAGATTTGGGTGACTTATTTTCAGGTGACAAATTTGAACCTACTCTCCCAACTTGCATGGAGTTGATCCCAGGCTGGCTAAGCAGTTTCTACATCTGATGTACATGTTTGGGGAAGTGTGAACATGTGTGTGTGTGTGTATGTTAGCATGTATGGGTGAGGAGGAGAGATTAAGAAAGAGAGAGGAGATGGAGTGACAGAGAGAATGTATTTCAAAGCCTCATAACACGGTAGGCCAATGTCACTCCTTATGTAAGCCTAATAGCTTCTGGGGGATTGGGATTGTATTCAAAGCCCCATCGTTAGCTGATTAAGGCTGATTATCCTAAGGGGAGGGGCAGTGAAAAGGGATATGAAGTTATATAACTATTTATTTAGAATTAATCCACCTTTCTAAATTTGGGGACTGGAATAATTCAAAGATGAGTTTCTGTCATTTGGAGGTGATGCTGGCCACACAGGAGACATGGGCATGGTGACTGTAGGAGACCCATGGTACCCAGGGTCATCTTGAAAGTTTCTTTCCAGGGAACAGCTCTGGGATGTCTTCTCATGGTGCCAGGAGAACTCATAAAGGGACGCTGTGCTGCCCAAGACATTTCACACCCTGGAGCAGGTGCATGCGCCATGGTCGGGGGTGGTTAGTGTGGTGACAGGGGTGGTGCTGAACTGCAACTCATGTCCTATGAAGCTGGGAAGCTTTAGGAAAACCTGGACAGTCATGGTCACCCTCAGGGTATGGCATGTGTATACGTACGTGGCCTGGTGTGGCCATTTCCAAGTGGATTTTCTTTCTACTTGGGCTCATGGGTTTGCTGTTCTAAATATTTTTGCTCAGGGGTGTGGAAAATCATGACAGCCATTCAGGTGTGCTTTGCACAAGGACACTGTGTCTAAGTGGGCACCTCTCTCATCAAAAGTAGTGTAGATTCATATGTGTATGAAGATAACGTTCTGCAGATGGCTGCAAAGGACACGCTAACAAAATCATTGTTACAATAATCAAGCATCTTGAGCAAAAGCAGCTGCTTTCTGATTTGCAGAAAGACACCACATGGCTTTCAGTGACCTGCCTCTAATGTGCACAGATGCTGATTGAATCCAACTCAGTTCACGCTAACAACGGTCCTGTTCAGAGAGAAGTGGCTGAAGGCTAAGGATAGAGAACAGCTGCAGAGATGTGACTAGTCAATTCAAGATCACAGAAGCATTTCCCAGACCATTGCCAGGAAGTACTAGCATCCTACAACAGCACATGAGATAAGGTGCATCTGAAAGCACTTTATTAACTATAAAGAGTCTACACCACTTTAGGAAAGCTATGGTGTTGAGGTAGAGGGAAGCACAAGCCACACTTAACCCAGCTACTTTCTAGCTCTGTAACTTGTAAGAATCAAACGGGAAAATGAAAGACCCCATCTCAGAGCCTGGCTCACAATGAACACTCCTTAAACACTTGATTTCTGCCTCAAGGCTACTTTCAAAGTCCATAGGCAGTGCTATTTTCTTTGAAACCCTAGTTCTTAGAACAAAATTCCAATTCCTTACCCTGGCTAAAAAATCCTGTGTCTGACTCCCTGCCCACCAGTCTGAACTTATTCCCTACACACTCTCTGAGCTCACTCCATTTCTTGCTGTTCTGGAATTCAATTCCACCCATTCCCACCCCAGGGCCTTTGCACATGCTGTTCCCGTGTCTGGGACACTCCTTCCTCATCTCTCCATGATGGGCTCGTTACCCTTATCTAGGCCTGGCACAGATGTCTCCTCAAGGTAAAGTAGCCTCTGCTGCCTCCCACACCTCACCCACATTCATGTTCTGTATTGTCCTGATTGCTCCCTACACTTTATTTATCTGGTTGTTTAGTTTCTGTCTCTATCACCAAAGTGTAAACTCCATGAGACCAGCAACTTCTGTCTGTTTGCTCATTCCTGTATCCCAGCCTCTCAGGGTCTAACAAATGGGTGTTGCTGAATGACTGAGGTGTGTGGGGAGAAGGGACACTTGGCCTCCTTCTCCTACACTTCCTTGTCACCGATCACCTCTCTTTCTGCCCACATTCTTTCCTGTTTCTCTGGATGACGTTCTGTTCTTTGCCTTGATTCCCTTGCTTGCTCTACAGGGCCTTAAAACATCTTGCTCTTTCTCAAAAATTATTTTACCACAAAGACATTTGCACCAGAATGCTTATTGCAGCTCAATTCATAATTGCCAAGTCCTAGAAGTAACCTAAGTGCCCATCAACCCATGAATGGATCAACAGACTGTGGTAAATGTATACTATGGAATATTATTCAGCCATGAAAAAAGATGGAGACTTTACATCTTTTATATCTACCTAGATAGATGGAGTTGAAATTCGTTCTTTTTAGTAAAGCATCGCAAGAATGGAAAACTATCCATTGTACTCATACTAATATGAAACCAAAATATAAACATTTACATGGTCATATGAACAATAAAAAACAAATATATGAGGGTGGAGGGAGGTGAGGGGGACAGGATGACTGGCGGGACGAGGGAAGGCAGGAGGCAGGATCTCACCTAATGTGCACATTGTGAGGGTGTCTAACATGCCCTCCGGCTGAGAGGCTCTTTTACAACTGGAACTTAACCCTGGAAGGAGAACAATGTAACCTAAAAATTTGTACCCTCATATTAATTTGAAATAAAAAAAAAAAAATTAAAAAGAAATCTTGTTCTTTCTGTTTTCAAGGTCAGGATGGATTTTAACCTTCAACCTCACTCATCTTTCTGGATATCTATCAACTTGGATCTTCTGCACTTGGACTCCAGGGTGGGGGGCCGGGGAGCGGCAGGGAAAGCATGGACCCAGCATGGGAGGCGAGGGAGGGAGGGATTTCGGATGACTACGGGGCCACTGCCTCCAGAGGCAGGGAGTCCTCCTCCCGAGGCTGTGAGTGGAGGCGGAGTGACCGCTCCACACCCCTGGGAGGGAGGCTGTATTTTAGACGCTGCCGCAGTGTACTTCTGTCCTGAAAGGCAGGTTTTCAAAAACCTGCTGTGTGAGCGTGCTAATGGACTGCTTTGACTTATGCCAGCTGTTCGGTGGGCTGAGGAATTTGAATGGCACTTTACAGTTTACAAGGCTCTTTCACTACTCATTAATTCAGCAAATGTTTGCTAGGTACCTATCACAGGCATAGCTTGTTTTATTGTATTTCACTGTATTGTGCTTCACAAATAATGCATTTTTTACAAATTGAAGTTTTCTGGGAATCCTGAGTCAAGTCTACCGGAAAACTTTTTCAGGAGCATGTGCTTACTTGGTGTCCCTGTGTCACGTTTCGGTAATTCTTGCTATATTTCAAACTTTTTTTTTCTTTTTTTTTTTGAGATGGGTTTTACTCCGTCACTCTCCGTAGAGTACCATGGCATCATAGTTCACAGCAACCTCAAACTCTTGGGCACAAGCGATCCTCTTGCCTCAGCCTTCCAAGTAGCTGGGATTACAGGTGCCCACCACAATGCTGGGCTATGTTTTAGAGACAGGGGTCGGGTCCCACTCTTGCTCAGGCTGGTCTCGAACTCCTGATCTTAAGCAATCCACCTGCTTCAGCCTCCCGGAGTGCTAGGATTACAGGCATGAACCACCGTGCTCAGCCTAAACTTTTTCATCACTATTACATCTTCTATGGTGATCTGTGATTGTTGAGGCTACTATTGTAATTGGGGGGGGGGGAGGCACAAACTGCACCATATAAGACAGCAAAGTTTCTCAATTGTGTTCTGACTGCTCTGTAGATGGTCTGTCCCCTGCTGCCTCTCCTTCTTCTTGGGCCTATTTCCTGAGACACAACAATTAAAATCAGGCCAATTCATAACCCTCTACAATAGCCTCTAAGTGTTCAAGTATAAGGAAAAGTCACATGTTTCTCATTTTAAATCAAAAGCTGGAAATGAGTGAACTTAGTGAGGAAGGTATGTCTAAATGCCTTTAGCACTGGCTAAATGCATCGTTTTTTGTGACAAACTGTTAGCTAAGTTGTGAATGCAAAAGGAAATTCTTTTTTTTTTTTTTTTTTTTAGACAGAGTCTCACTTTGTCATCCTTGATAGAGGGTCATGGTGTCACAGCTCAAACTCTTGGGCTTAAGTGATTTTCTTTCCTCAGCCTCCTGACTGGCTGGGACTACAGGCACTCGCCACAATGCCTGGCTATTTCTTTTAGAGACAGGGTCTTGCTCTTGCTCAGGCTGTTCTCAAACTCATGAGCCCAGGCAATCCACCCACCTCGGCCTCCCAAGTGCTGGAATTATAGGCGTGAGCCACCGCACCTGTCAAGAAAGGGAAAAATCTTGAAGGGAATTAAAAGTGCTTCTCTAGTGAATACACAAATAATAAAAGTGTAAAACAGCCTCATTGCTAATATAGAGAAAGTTTTAGTGTTCTGGATAGATGATCAAACCAGCCTAGTCCAGAGCAAGACCTTAACTGATTACGGTTTTATGAAGATAAGAGAAATTAGGAGGCTAATTTCTTTCCATGGACTGGAAAGAAGTTCTTCACCGGTGCTTAGCGATGCCCAGCACAGGTCCAAACAACAAAAAAAGTAAACAAGAATTAAAAGACGAAGAAATGGATTTATTTACCAAATACTATTCAGAATGAAAAGGAAGTAGAAAAAACACAAATGAATTCTATAAGACCATTGCTGGGTTTTATTATCAGCTGCCAGCTGACGGTGAAATCTTACTCCAGAAATTAAGAGAGGAATCAAGAGCTCTCTTCCTACAGAGGAAAAGCAGAGAACTGTTAGTTAATGAAGAATTACAGAAAGTATGGATTTTGCTGGACAAACACCAGATACCACCCATGGTTGGAGAGAAGGAAATTATGAAAATTTTCTGAAGGTCAGTGAAAAGGCTGGACCAAAGTGCAAGCACTATGTTACTAAACTCCTTCCTACAGATTCACTTAGCATTCCTTTGCTAAACTCCTTCCTACAGATTCACATGGAAGAATTTCCATCACGCAGTGCTTTAATTATGTTATAAGTTTGGCTTCATCAAACAAGAATAGGGCTCAGTTTATATAATGTTGCTGGGCAAAGGTACCTTTTGGAATCTGATTTAGAAAACTACATACTAGAACTTACCCCTACTTTGCCACAATTAGAAGGGCTGGAAAAATCCTTATACTCTTTTTATCTTTGTACAGCAGTTAGGAAGTTCTTCTTTTAGACCTTCTAAGAACAGGGAAGATAAAAATTCAAGATATTTTAGCATGCAGCTTCCTAGATGATTTATTGGAGTAAGGGATGAGGAACTGTCCAAGGAGAGTCAAGAAACAAATCAGTTTTCTGTTCTTTCTGCCTTAAGGGTTCATGGCCAGTATTTGAATCTCGATAAGGATCACAATGGCATGCTCAGTAAAGAAGAGCTCTCCTGCCACGGAACAGCTACCATGACCAACGTTTTCTTAGACTGTGTTTTCCAGGAGTATCTCACTTATGATGGTGAAAAGGACTGTAAGACTTACCTGGACTTTGTTCTTGCATTAGAAAACAGAAAGGAACCTGCAGGCCTGCAATATATTTTCAATCTGCTTGATATGGAGAGCAAAGGATATCTGAATGTCTTTTGCCTTAATTATTTCTTTAGGGTCGTACAGGAACTAACAAAAATCCATGTACAGGAAGAAGAGACGGCAAGAACAACCCCCCACCGACCAAAGCCTGCGCATTGCCGTGTCCCAGCGTCCAGCGCCTGCATCCCATCACTGTTGCCACCGCACCCAGGAGAAAGGCTGAAGGGGATAAAGCCCAGGCAAAGGACGAACCCAAGAGAAGACACGCAAGGCTAAACCTGCTCCTCCAAAGCCAGCGCCCTAGCCTTCAAAGGCCCCTGCAAAGAAGGGAGAGAAGGCACCCAAAGGGGAAAAAGGAAAAGCTGACGCTGGCCAGGAGGGGAATAACCCTGCAGAAAACGGAGATGCCAACACAGACCAGGCCGAGAAAGCTGCAGGTGCTGGATGCCAAGTGAAGTGTGTGCACTTGAGATAACTGCGTACTTCTGGGGACTGTAGTCTCAAATATCAAGTTTTACAAAAATGCAGAATTTCATTTTACTGGGGTTTTTTAAGCTGTGTTGTTAGCACAGAGAACACTTTATTGTTTGGGGGGGAAGAGGTATAGGTTACTAATAGAATGTCTCCAAAGCTAGATTGATATGAGGGAAAATGTCTTTTCCCTCTGGTTTTGAGAGACTTCCCCTTGGCTCTCAAGAGGAGGGATTTCCTGATGTTGACACACAGCCATCTTGGCACAAATGCCCTGTGCTATGGAAAAACTAATTTGTTTTTATGTCCTGTTCTCCCTCTGCCGTCAGCATAGTCTTAACTCCCTTAAACCCAGTCACCTCTTGGGACCTGACCCCCAGTAATTGGTTACCAGTATGTCAAGGAATCTGGACTTTTCCAATAACACCACTGAGATGGCATCCCTCAAAAGAGCAGTGGTTCCATTTGTAGATCGTTGGATCTTCAGATAAATTCTGCCATTTTCACTTCATTTCCTGAAAGTCAGGGTCAGCTTGTGAAAAGTTGTTAAACCACCTGCTAAATGTGAAATGTCAACCCTCACTCTAAACTTCCCTGTTCAGAGCATCAGATGAAGACTGCATTGGGTTTTATAGTGGCTTTCTGATTTTTGGTAGAACATTGAAGAAGGGAGTTTGAAAGTTGTTGTATACTGTTAACGATCATCTGCCCATGTCCTGCCTGAAATACCAAGATTGTTCATGAAAAGTATCTTTAATAAAGCTGGATACAGTTTGGCTTGGGGAAGAAAAAAGAAAGTCCACGGACAAAATCCCATTTCGTTTCAAGATGTAAAGGACAAAATATTTGACATGGTAAAACCAAAGGATCCTTTGAAAATCTTCAGGATTTAGTCAACAGGGGTGTGTCCTCACCCTGACACAGTCATCACCATTCCAATTGATCTGAATGACTTCTGGACTTATGAAAACAGGGAAGCTCTTGTTGCAATTGACAGTGAAATCTATGGAGACCTTGACGATACCTGATCTCTGAAAGGCCAGACTGTCTTCATTAAGACATGCTTGGATGCTGCATGCAAAACCTTTAAAGCAGAATCCTTAGAAATGGTCTGAACAAAATACTTCCTATGTCTAGAAAAAAATAATCAAGAAGCTATAGAAGAAAAGTTGAAAGCTAGCAGATGTTCATGAGGTTTAAGGAAAGAAGTCTTCTCCAGAACATAAAAGTGCAAGGTGAAGCAGCAAATGCCAATGTAGAAGCTGCAGCAAGTTATCCAGAAGAGCTAACTGAGAACGTTGATGAAGGCGGCTAAAAAATAAATTTTCAGTGTAGATGAAAAAGCCTTATAGTGGAAGAAGAGATCATCTAGAACTTTCTCTGCTAGAGAGGAGAAGTCAATGCCTGACCACAAAGCTTCAAAGGACAGGTTGACTCTCCTTTTAGGGGCTAATGAAGCTGGTGACTTTAGGTTAAAATACTCATTTATTAAACTGTTCTGAAAATCCTAAGACCCTTAAGAATTGTGCTAAATCTACTCTGCCTATGCTCTATAAATGGAACAAGTCCTAGATGATGGTACATCTGTTTACATAATGGTTTACTAAATATTTTAAGCTCACTGTTGAGATCTACTGCTCAGAAAAAAAGATTCCTTTCAAAATGTTATTGCTCATTGAAAGCACATCTGGTCATCAAAGAGCTCTGATAGAGCTGCACAAAGATATTAATGTTGCTTTCATGTCTGCTAACACAACACCCATTCTACAGCCCATGGATAAAAGAGTAATTTTAAATTTCAAGTCTCATTATTTAAGAAATAAATTTTGTAAGGTTATAGCTACCATAGCGATTCCTCTGTTGGCTCTGGAAAAGTAAATGAACTCCTTCTGGAAAGGATCCACCACTCCAGACACTTTAAGAACATTCATGATTCATGGGAGGAGGTCAAGACATCAACATGAAGTTTAGAAGGATTTTAACCCTTCTAAACCCGTTAACCCTCAGGGATGACTTCGTGGCATTCAAGACTTCCTTGGAAGATGTCACTGCAGATGTGATAGAAACAGCAAGAGAAATAGAAGTGTAGCCTGCAGATATGACTGAATTGCTGCAGTCTCGTGATAAATGGATGAGCGTCTTATGGATGAACCAAGAAGTGGTTTCTTAAGATGAAATCTACTCCTGGTGAAGATGCTGTGAATACTGTTGAAATGATAACAAAGGATTTAGAAACATTACATAAACTCAGTAGATTAAGCAGTAGCAGGATTTTAGAGGAATGACTCTAATTTTGAAAGAGGTCTACTATGGGTAAAATGCTATCAAACAGCATCATATGCTGCTATAAAGAAATCTTTCATGAAAAGATGAGTCAATTGATGCAGCAAACTTCATTGTCTTAAGAAAATTGCCACAACCATCCCCAACCTTCAGCAACCACCACCCTGATCAGTCAGCACCATCAACATCCAGGCAAGATCCTCTACCAGCAAAAAGATTTAGACTCACTGAAGGTTCAGATGATAGTTAGCATTTTTAGCAATAAAATAGCTTTGAATTCAGGTATGTATAATTTTTAGACATAATACTACATACACTTAATAGACTACAGAGTAATAAAAACATAACTTTTATATACACTGGGAAAAAAATTTATGTGACTCACTTTATTGCAATGGTGGCACAAAGACTACAGTATCTCCCAGGCACACCTATATTTACCAGGCATTGTCCTAAGTGCTTTGCATGTAGTAACTTATTAATAACACAGATTATATTACAATTAGCCCCATTTTGTAGATGAGGAAGGTGTGGCCCAAATCTGGATTTACTATAAGGCTCAAAACCTTAAGCTTCAGGGTTTCTTATGTACACAAGCTCCTTCCTTGTTCCCAGGGTGTGGGGGCCAGCCCTGTGTTCACATAGCCATGTGTAAAAAATTTATAAAAGAAATGCAGTTTTATTTGAAAACGGCTAAAACACTGTGTCTTTCTACAATGAATCCCACCCATCCCTCTTTCTCTCTCCTGAGCAGCACTGGAACGGCTGTGGGCACCTTGGGGATCCAACTTAGGGGATGTTTAGTTGGGAATACATTTAATTTCAGTTCACTGTGATAAATCTATGTGGTTAGAAGACAATTCATGTACAGTTCGGTTACTGCCACCCAGCTGTAGGAAATGATTTCTAAAAACATCCTACAACTCAGTTTGCTAACTTACCTGGATTGTGATTCAAAGATTCTGGACCAGAGTTCCTATAATGATATGAATACGTTCCATGTCGCTCCAGAAAGTGAAGGAAAAACAGGGCTGAAATGTAGGGAGCCAGGAGCTGCTCCACAGAAAATCCCTCTAACCATTAAATATGTAAATATGTAAAACTGGAGTTGGGTTTCAATGTTGGCGTCCATGCCTAATTGAAACCACAGTTCTCTCTTGTCAGGAGCATACTCAATAATGCAGTGTGTACAGTAAACACACAATATAATTTTCTCTCTTGGGAAGAGCACACAAAACGCCATTTGTCAGAATTTATAGCTGTACTAAAAACAATGACAACAGGTCATGACATGAAGAAAACCTGATGCAGCAGGTCATGACATGAAGAAAACCTGATGGAGGTTTTTCCAAATGTGACAATGGTGTGTGTTCATATAAAACATTTCCAAGTACCAGCTGTGAACTCAAATAAGCCTTCCTAAACTATATTAACAGAAACTTTATTCAATAGGCCACACTGGAGAAAGATGGAATTATCTTTTAATTCTCTATAAACGATAGGACAAAACAGTCATATAAAGGTGACTAATGACTTGCTGGGGAAATAAAAGGATTATAAAGGTATGTCAGACAACTGGTTAGTAAAAATATTGCGTTATTTTTTTCTGGATTTTGTGATAAAAGGATTATAAAGGTATGTCAGACAATTGGTTAGTAAAAATATTGCGTTATTTTTTTCTGGATTTTGTGATGTTTGCGACATTCGTCGCCTTTCTAAAATTTCTCATTTTCTGTGATTCCTTTTCTCATTCTAAATGTCGTCTTTGTACCTAACTTTTCATTCTTTTGCTTTAGGGGACCCCAAACGGGGCTTTGGGCTGCATCCCTAAACCCTCTCTCTCACTTTACCAGGATAAGCAGCTTCCTTAGAACTACCAGTCTTCTTATTTTTCTACCTTTTTACACATTGGCTATAACAGTCACACCAACTGCTGTAGCAGGACAAGGGTCAGAGTGAGACAGACACTGAGAGACGATGTCCTCTGGAGGGCCACCCCAGGGACCGCAGAGGTGTGGGTGACTTCACAGCTGGTGTCCAGAACTCTGACCCAGGGCGTTCGGATTCTAGGAAGCTGCCCGGGTGAAAGGCAGCAGTGTCTCTCACCGCCCTGACCGCCCTGGCCGCCATGGGCAGCCCACACTCCCTCACTGCCCGCCGCTGGGAGGCCCGGGACGCGCGCACAAGCTGACCCTGGGCAGCCCTCCCCACGTGCGCGCCCCACGTGCAGCCCCGCCTGTCCCCAGCCCCTGCCCTGTCGCTGGCTGGCGGCCTCCGGAGGGGACGCTGAGGGCTGCAGATGGGCAGACACGGGGCTGCCCTTGGGCCGTGTGGCCCCCGCCCTGACCCCCACCCTGACCCCCACCGAGCTTCCCTGAACCGCCCTTTCCCGTGGCTGTCTTGCTCCCCACAAGAGCCTGTGCCGGCTTGTTGAGCTTTTTCTAGCCTAAGGCCCTAACAACAATGATAGTATAATATAATAATAATGGCAGTCACTTAACTGAGCACGCTGCTGGGTGCCAGGCCCTGTTATAAGAATGCTCGGCATATATTGACTCATTTAATCTTCCCAGCAATACCATGACGTCAGCCCTTTTATTGTCCGCATTTATCAGATGAGGAAATGAAGGCAGAAAGAGGTGGCCCTATTACGGTTATTATTGCTGCTAATGATCGACGAACAACCGCTGTTATCAATACTGGGGCGGGGGTGGATAATAACAGGGCTGGGGCTCACCCAGGGCTTGAATGTGCCAGCAGCTGACACACGAGATCGCATTAAATCATTACATTTATGCCATCGCGATTTTACAGGTGAAGACTCAGTCTCGGGGAGGTGAAGTCTCTCCCCTACAGTGATCCGGTTGGCGAAGCCGCAGAACCAGGACCCCAACCCGTGACTGTATGAACAAACTCAGCCGTGGGTCAGTACTGGCCGTTGTTGGAGAAGTCCCTCACCTCTGATGCATGGTCTGTGACCACAGGGTGATAACTCATCTGGGGAGAGGCTGCCGGCCACAGGGCACTTGGCTGGGGTGAAGCAGTCTCTGGCCCTGCCCACTCTCCACACTCTGGCCTGAGCCTGCTTCCTGCCTCAGGGTTCAGGTGGAGGGGCCCAGAAAAGCCACCTCTTGTAAATTTTCCTCCTGTTGTGGAGTTCAGCCTTGCCAGCCTGCCTGGAAGACACCTGTTTTGTTCCTGCCAGACACCTGGTGGCCTTGCTTTCTACACTGCTGGACCCAGTAGCACAGCCCCCGGTGAGTTCCAGAGGCCTGGACCAAGAAGCTTCCAGGAAAACCTGGAGCATTCCTGAGGGGCAGGGACTTTGCCCACTTGTCCAGAAGTCTCCCAGTCTCACCCCGGCCAGAACACACCCCAGAAATACCCTTGCTTCCCTTGCTTTACCTCTAGGCGGTGCAGAAAGGTCTTGGGGCTTTTCAGAAACTTGGATCATCAGAACCTGATGGACCAGAGAGGGTGGGAGTCATGCAGGGTCACACAACAAGCCACAGGCAGAGACTGCTGTCTGCCGCCTGAGGAGGAGGATGGGTACAGCCCCTGCTCTCCACACCCAGATGTTGGCTCTGAGGCTTTGGAGAGTCACCCAGGCTGTGTGCCTAATGTCAGCTGTGGGGCCTCTCCGACCTGCCGTGCTGGGCTTCTAGGACACAACTGAAGGTCAGCTGTGGCCCAGGAACTAGCTGAGGGTGGGGTTGGGTCCTCTACACATGGACCCAACCTCTCTCTCCTCTGCCTATGGCTCTGTCCTGAGACGCCTTCCTCCCTGCCGCGTTGTAAGGGGATGGCATCTTCACACAATAGGAGAACATGCCTAGAACCCCTGATTGTGGAAGAGGCCTGACAAGAAAGGCCCCTGAGTGTTTACGAGTGCTGGCTGTGTGCAATGCCCCCAGCTGGCCAGAGGCAGAAACACCTGGAACTCAAAAGCAGGCCTCTGCCTCCTGCCCCCTGCCCTGTCCATCCCACACACAATGAAACCATCTCCAGGGCCTCAGAGGCTCCCTCTATCATGGGTGCATGTACCCTTTGCAGGTTTCAACTGTTCTCTCTTTTTTTCATGTTTTCTAATAGATTCTATGTTTTTAGAGCAGTTTCAGGTGTAGAGCAAAATTGAGCATACAGAGAGTTCCCATAGACCCCCCTGCCCTTCACAGTGTCCTCCCATCAACATCCTGCAGTGGTGTGACACGTTTGTTAAAATCAGTGACACACAGTGACATGTCATTATTACCTGAAGTCTGTAGTTTACATGAGGGTTCACTCTCATTGTTGCCCATTCTGCGGGTTGAAAAATGTGTGATCCACGTGTCTACCATTATAATACATGGGTCATTATGAAGGTTTTGAGATACACAAAAATCAAGAAGCATCAAATCCATGCAGATAGAAACCAATGAAGCCCTCCCAGCAACACTGATAAGCACAGCAAATTAGAACTTGCATGAGTGTTGGGCGGCACCTGTGACTGAAAGGAGTAGGTGCCACCTCCATATACCGGAGGTGGTGGGTTCAAACCCAGCCCAGACCAAAAAAATAAATAAATAAATAAATAAATAAATAAATAAATAAATAAATAAAATAAAAAAACTTGCATGAGTGAATCGGAAAGGATGTTGTCAAGTGTGTTTCTTGGAAGTGAAATAATGGACCATAATTTGGTCTGTCTCAAAACTTTCATACTCATTCTTGCTCAGGCTGGTCTTGACCTCAGCTCAAAGCAGTCTCTAAATAAATAAATAAAACCTTTTGCAGTCACCCACATATCATACATAGTACTTCCCTACCCTAAAAATCCTCTGCACTCCACCTATTCTTTCTTTCTTTATTTTTTATTTCTCCATTTGCAGAATGGAAGTGTCGTTACCCAGGATTTTGCTGATTTTAAAACCATGCATAGAAGTCCTTCTTAACAGCACCTGTTGCTAAGACAATCATTGCTGAGAAGTGGGGTATGCTTCCTTCTGGGTGTTTTATGTCTGCAGAAACATTCCCCATCACAAGTTTATAGATCCCCCAAGAGGCTGGGAGCTGACAGGGACTGAGTGCCTACTGTGTCCTTGACCTCCCTGGACACTGGTCCTCACAGCAACCCTCTGAGGAACTCACAGTTTCTACCTCCATTTCACAGAGGAGAGAACTGACCCTCAGAGATGTGACATACTTTGCCCCAGGTCCCAGGGATACCAAGTGTCAGAGCCGGGATTTCCTCAGGTTAGCTCTGATTGAGCTAACATCCCTGCACTTTGAAAAGAGAAAGCATCTTGATGTGTGAGGAATTTTCTTGCTTCCCAGCCCTTGAACAGAGACTCGGAGCCAGCAAGGGAAGGGCCCAGATTGCCTGGGGGCTGGGCCCCTGAAGACGGAATGGGAAGCCTCAGCTGCCTTCAGGGTGGCCCCTGTTCTCGTCAGGTATGACTCTGAGAACGGCAGGGAGCCTGAGCCTGGGAGGAGAGGAAGTGATCTTCCCTTGGCCATAGTCCAGGTCCATAGGACTTATGTCAGCAGACAGGACCCACCCACCCAGCAGAATGTGCTGACATGTTCACACACCCACACGTGTACACCCTAACCCTAATGACATCCAGAGTTTTCTCCCATCCATTATTTTTTCCCAGCCTCACATCAGAGCTCCCTCCTCCACGTGCCTATGGTGTGCACTGCACAATTGCAAGGGACACCCATCACATGGACTGCAATGTGAATAGCACCCCCTGGAGTTGTGTAACACTGTGGCCCTGCTCACGTTCAGCAGGGAGACTTGGACTGTTTTATACTTGGTGGAAATTGATGCTGAGAGACAGCGGGTGACTTACCCACTGGTCAAAGAGTGCATCAGTGGTTAGAACAAAAATCTGTCATCTTGTATCTCCCTTCCCCCATGCCTTTCAAAAAGAAATTTTCTCTCTTTCCGAAAAAGTTTTAATATAGAATTCTTTTTTAAAATGTTTGTAAAGTCCTATCTATCTAGTTATTTTTGAGGAGGTTGCAGATGCACATCATGCAGAATCTTAAGGGTAGGAAAGGACATAAAGAGAAAACTGTTCACTCTCCGCTCGTGAGCCTGACGCCAGCTCCCTTGCCCAGAGGCAGCCACTGAGGCTGCCATGTGTACCTGATAAGTCTGTACGCCTTTCACAGAAAGGTGTCTCTCCTTTTGCCCAAGGTTCATCCCCTCCAGGAGGAATGAGTGGGGGAGGAGATTGGTCAAAAGCTTTGGAAGAAGCCCCCCTCCCAGACTCTCAGGCTGTGAAGGCAGAGAAGCTGCAGCCAGGCCCTGCTCCCCATTAGGAGTCCATGACACCAATAAATGACAGAGAAAAGGGGCTGTCACCACCCATCTGCCCCAGGAAGAGGGGCTGAGGAGCATGGAGGAAGGACAGTTAGCTTGGCTTGGGGGCAGGAAGATGGGGTCAAGGATGGCTTCTTGGAGAAAGTTCTCTAAGAAGGAGAAGCAAGGTGGTTCAGGTGGGAGGGACAACAAGAGCAAAGGCAGGAGGTCAGGAACAGCCTGGGAGCAACAGACACTGTGATTTCCCTGGGAATTTCCGAACTTCACCTACTGCCACCCGGACTGTTTCTGACTTAATTGTTTTCTCTGAACAAATACATTTATTTCAAAAGGAAACTTCATTTTATTATACAACTAGAAAGTAAGTATCATTTGCTAGAAAAAGAGAGGTTGTTGAAAGTAATTGTAGTAAAACAAAGCAGAGCTGCTAAGCTCTAGCTGGAAGCTGTTGCCTGCCTTGACTCCAAGCCTGAGCCCTTTCCTCTCTTCCATTAGACAGAGTTCAGCCTCTATGCACTGATGAGCACGGCCCAAATCCAGAACACTGACATCACCAAATTCTAGCAAGGATGTGGAGCAATGGGAACCCTCGTTCATTGCTGATGGGAATGAAAATGGTGTGGCCACTTTGGAAGACAGTTTGGCAGATTCTTAGAAAACCAAATATACTCTCTCTCCTTTTTTTTTTTTTTTTTTAATTTCAGCTTAATATGAGGGTACAAACAACTGGGTTACTGTATTTGCGTTTGTTAGGTAGAATCCCTCTTGCAGTTGTGTATATATACTCTGACCATAGGATCCAGAAATCACGCTCGCTGGTATCTACGGAAAGGAGTTGAAAACTCATGCTGATGTAAAAAAAAAAAAAAAAGCTCACACAGGTGTTTATAGCAGCTTTATTCTTGATTGTCAAAACCTGGATGCAACCTTAAGCAGGTGACTGGAAAAATAATTCACTGGAATATTTTTCAGTACTAAAAATAAATGACCTATGAGGCCATGGAAAGACATGGAAGAAGCATCTTACTAAGTGAAAGAAGCCAGTATGAACAGGCTACACACCATATAATTCCAACTGTGTGACATCACGGAAAAGGCAAAACAATGACGCCCATAAAAGGATCAGTGATTGTTGAGGGTTGGAGGAGGAAGGGCTGAGTGGGTAGAGCTCAGAAGATTTTTTTAAGGGCATTGACCCTATTCTGTGTGGCAGAGTATTGATGGACACATGGATACATTGGTCCAAACCCACAAAATGAACAGCACCAAGAGGGAACCCTAATTTAAACTGTGTGCTTTGAGCAATAGTGACGGGTCAACGTGGGTTCATGGATTCTAACAAGTGTACTGCTCTTGTAGGGATGTTGACAGTAGGGGAGTGTGTGTGGGAAAGAGGAACTCTTGGTGCTTTCCACTCAGTTTTGCTCTAAGCCTAAAACTGTTCTAAAAACATAAAGTCTATTTTTGAAAAGTTTAATTACCTGAGAGACATTAAAGATAAGCAGCAGCCGATGGAAAGCTGCCCTGATGCAACCCGGCGATCAGAGTCAGGCTGTGGTCCACGGTGATCCCGTGTCAGCGTGTGACCTGGCGTGATTTTACACACCCACGAGAATAGGCACTTCAAGCTATAGGGGAGCCCTGGATTTGGCCAGGTGGGTCTGGGTCAGGCTCTGGGGGGGTTCTCTGGAGCTGGCCTGAAGATTTGGGGCTGTCTCGTGAGGGCACTGGGAGCCACAGGAAAGTTGCGGGCCGGGATTTGACATGGTCCATCGTGGTTCAGGTTTTGGCCTGACGGTGTACAGAAGTTAAGTTCTCACATGGGGGTGCCATGAAAATCTTCCCAGGAGTCCACGTAGCTGAATTTGATCCCTCATCTTCCTGGTGAGTGGAGTCTGTGGCCAAGGGGAACAAGGTGTTCTTCTCTAAACCTGAGGCATTGCCTGGGGAGGGATCTGCAGAGCTGGGGAGCGGAGGAGCTTATTCTGGACAGTTCTTCAGGTTAGGCCCATTATACGTCTCCCATTGTCTCTGGGTGCATATGCAAATTAAAGGAACCATGAGTTACACCCTGGTGCTAGAGATGGTGACAGCAATGGCTTTGGGGATCAGGGTGCTCCAAAAGTGGCTTTCTACTCCTCTCTACCTTTCCTTCCTTCCACACTTTTTTCTTCCTTCTGTCTTCTCTCTCTCTTTCTTTGGAATACAGGCTGGATTGGTATACTGTTTCATGGTCTACAAAGTTCATTTGGGTAGACACTTCCAGAACATGCATCCCTTCCATTTTATTGATAAGTAGAGGCATGGTGAGGTTGACAACATAACGTGGTGATTCAGGACTAGACCTTGATCCCACATTCTCCAAATCCCAGGCGCATGCCAGCTGGAAGACTATTGGATCAATACAGGCAAAGACGCTGATGGCTTGGACACAGTGGTTGCTGTGGAAGTGGTGGTGACAAGTGGATATGATTTGGCCGTTGGTGCAGAGAGAAATTAGAGGGGTTGAAGGTGACTTCTGGGTTTCTACCTGAGCATCTGAAGGAAGAGCAGGCCTGGGGCAGGGGAAGCATGAGAGAGCAGGTGCTCTCCTAGGCCATGAAATTCATCCTTGTAGAGCTGAGAGACATGGGTGGTTTGAGGTGATCATTACACAACCAAGAGAGGGATGTCCAGGAAGCAGCTGGATACACAGGTCTAGAGCCTGGGATAGGAGCTGGAGGGTCAGCAGAATGTGGACGGAAGAGTCTACCAAGGGTGCACACAGAAACAAGAGGAGGACAGCGCTCAGATAACCCCAATATTCATTAGTTGGGGAACGCAGTGCACCACAGAAAGAGGCTCAGAGGAGCAGTCACAGTGATGGAAACACTGAGGGGAGATGAGAAGAGGAGAGGGGTGCAGTGGAGACGGCCCCCCACATTGTATGGGCTTAAAGATCAGATTCCTCCTTTTGGTACACAGGCCGCTGTGTTTTGGTGTAAAATGCTTCTTCCTGCGCCCCACCCCCACAAGTGTAAACTTTCCTTTAAATTTTTTTAGAGGAAAAACAAGTGTTGATTGATATCTTTCCAAGGGATTAAGTGACTAAAAACCAGCTTTTACTTGATTTGGAAATTGATATCTTGAATGCGTCCCTTTCCAAAAATACCAAAAAAAGAAAAGAAGAAACACACACACACACACACACACACACACACACACACACACAGGGCCTGCTAGAAAACCATGCTAGGAAGGTTTCCAGAAAAATGTTAGAAGGTTGTTGAAAGTTTTAATAACCAGACAGCCCCTTGGCTTCCAGACTCTGACCAGAGCTGAACAATGAGGCAAAGAAAGGCCTGTTTTCCAGAGGGTGCTGACCCGTGTCAGTGGATTAATCTGTGGGGTTTCTGGTCCTGTCCAGGCCAACAGAGATGCCGTTGGTCTTCCAGGCTGTGGGGCAAAAGGACTCTTTGCTAGTTGGTTTTTTGGTTTGGGTTTGGAGTGTCCGTCCTTCTCCTAAAGTGGCTGCTTGGCACTGTGGCTTCGGGCGTCAGAGTGGGGCAGGCAGCCCCTTCCTCCAGAAGACCTCTGGCTGACCACGAGGGACCAGTCTCAGTGGAGTTTGGCTAGGACTGCTGACTCCATGGGCTAGCATTCAAGGCTATTCCTGCCCGCCCAAGACTCTCTTCCCTCAGGCTCACACCTTCCCAGGCACACAGCTGGTGGTTCTCTACCTCCTGGCCTTTGCAGCTGCTATTCCCGCCATCTGATTTGCCCTGACTCCCTCTCCTCCCCCATCTCTGCATATTCAAATTCTCGCCATCTCTTAAGAACAAGATGACTGTAGAATCTGATTTATTTGGCACAGTCCTGGTTTACATCTGTCATCCCAGTGTGATGATTAGTACTGCCCCTTTTTACTTATAAAAATATCCCGGTTTAGACAATATTTCCAGGAAAGCCAGCTGGAAGGCCTCCTCTAGGAAGGCACCCCAGATTCTCAGAGGAACGGGTTCCTTTATCCTTGAGCCTACCACCTTCTCAGGCTCGCCTCCTCTGCATGTGGGCGCCCTTCCCTGCTAGACAGATGCAGCCCTTTTAGTAAAACATGTGCACAGAAGACACGTTCACATTGAAGATGCACCAAAGATACACAGACACATCGAAGTCTCACCTCTGGGTTTGTGACCTTATTTGAAAGTAGGGTCTTTGCAGATTTAACTAGGTTAAGATGAGGCCATCAGGGTGGGCCCAAATCCAACATGACTGCTGTCCTCATAGAAAGGGGAAATTTGGAACAGAGACCAGCACTCAGAGGGAGCAGATAACCCCGTGACCAGGGTGAGGCATCCACAACCGCAGTCCCTGACCTTCTTGGCACCAGGGACCAGTTTCACCGAAGACAGTTTTCCTAAGGACCATGGGCGAGAGGGTGGTTTTGATCCGAGTCTGCAAGCAATTGATTTGTTTATGGTTTCTGTGCAGGCAAACCTCTCTACTGACGACGATCTGTATTTGCAGCCGTGCCCCAGCGCCAGCGTCACTGCCTCAGCCCCACCTCAGATGGCCAGGCATGAGATTCTCGTAAGGAGTGGTGCAGCCTGGATGCTCACGCCTGCAGTTCACGGTAGAGTTTGCGCTTCCGTGAGAATCTAATGTCACAGCTGGTCTGGCCGGAGGCGGAGCTCAGGTGGTGATGTGAGTGATGGGCAGGGATTGTAAATGCAGATGAAGCTTAGCTCACTGGGTGAGGGCTCACCTTCTGCTGCGCCGCCAGTTCCTAATAGGCCACCGAGCCTGCAGCCCAGGGGTTGGAGAGCTGCAAGTCTACCAGCCAAGGGACACCCAGGATTGCCGGCAACCACCAGAAGCTAGAAGAGGCAAGGAAGGATTCTCCCCTAGAGCAGTTACAGAAAATATGGCCGTGTAGATACCTTGATACCGCTAGCTGCCAGAACAGTGAGACAGTATGTTTCTATTATTTAAAGCTGCCTCATTTTTGGTACTATGGTACTGCCCCCAGGAAACTGATATATATACAAGGTGTCCATAAAGTTTGCGTGCAATTTAAAATAGCTGTTTTATGGACACCCTATATTAATGGAACTGCACTGTAAACTTTAAATTGGGATTCAATTCATATGTGATAACATTTACCCTTTTAAACTGTACCATAATAATAGTTACCAACTAGTGTAAACTTCAATAGTTTTTAGTATATTCACAATGGATTTGAGAATTGTGCACCACTGATTTTAGAAAATTTTTACCACTCCACAAAGTAACCCAATATCCATTAGCTGTCACTCCCATTCCCCTCACCTCCTGATAATTGTTAATCTGCTTTGTGTTGTCAAGGCTCAGAAACCAATTCCCCAAAATATGGCACTTTGACATGTTAAACTCAAGAAGCCTCAAGGTCTCTCTGACTTTCTCCCACCCCTAATCCTCTGTCTCTCCTGGAGCACAGGATGAACCTGTCCTCTGAAGCTTCCATATTTGCCGAAAGTCTATACCTGCCAAAGAAGAAACCAGTTATCTTTAGTCCTCTTCCTGAGTTGTCATTTACCGAACTCATATCACAGGAAGAGAGATTGAAGTCTGCCAGCATACCTAGACAGATTTTTGTTGCAAACCATTGTCTGCTCTGCAGGCCCAGCAGACTTTGTGCTAGGGCACTGTATGTTCTTCAAGCTTATTGAGTTTCCCTAAAAATCATCTACTATCCCCCTAAAATCATCCCTACATCCGAATCTCCCTTTCCCTTAAGTAGAATATAGGCCAGGCACAGTAGCTCATGCCTATAAACCCAGCACTCTGGGAGGCTGAGGCAGGTGGATTGCCTGAGCTCAGGAGTTTGAGACCAGCCTGAGCTAGAGAGAGACAACTGTCTTTACTAAAAATACCAATGTACTCAGCCCTACTATGAAACCAATTTATAGCTTTCATATGAAAGCTATAACCCAATTATAGCCCAAGAATATGGTGAAAGGGGAGAGGGAGAGGAGGGGAGGGGGGAGGATGGGTGGTGGGAGGGTAATGGGAGGGGACCACACTTACGGTGCATCTTACAATGATACATGTGACATTTACTAAGTGTAGAATATAAATGTCTTACCACAATAACTAAGAAAATGCTGCAAAGCAATGTTAAACCAGTTTGATGAAAATATTTCAAATTGTATATAAAACCGGCACATTGTACCCCATGATTGCATTAATGTACACAACTATGATTTAATTAAAAAAAAAAAAAACAGGATCCATTCCAAAATCACATATTTTTAAATCTTTATTTCTTTACTAAAAATATTACAATGCTGAAATTATAGTGTCTAAAAATAAAAAGTAGCATTGATCCATGTTAATAAAGTGAAAATTTTCACATTTATTTTTATTATTTGCATTAATATTAAAAATACAAACAGAATGATTATTCTAAAAAAGAAAAACTAGGTGGTCATCTTGGCTGGCGCCTGTAGTCCTAGCTACTTGGGAGGCTGAGGTAGGAGGATTACTTGAGCCCAGGAGTTTGAGCTTGCTGCAGGCTAACTGATGCTGGGGCACTCTAGCCTGGGGCAACAGAGGAGACTCTATCTCAAAAAAAAAAAAAAAAAAAAAAAAGGAGGGACCAGGCACAGTGACTCACACCTCTATTTTGTTGTTGTTGCTGTTGAGACAGAATTTCACTTTGTCACTCTTGGTAGAGTGCTATGGCATCATAGCTCACAGCAACCTCAAACTCTTAGGCTCAAGTGATTCTCTTGTCTCCATCTCCTTCATATCTGGGACTAGAGGCACCCGCCACAATGCACACCCCTAATACCAGCACTCTGGGAGGCCAAGGCAGGTGGATTGCCTGAGCTCAGGAGCTCAAGACCAGCCTGAGCAAGAGTGAGACCTCTTCTCTAAAAAATAGCCAAGCATTGTGGGGGGAGCCAGTAGTCCCAGCTACTCGGGAGGCTGAAGCAAGAGGATCACTTAAGCCCAAGAGTTTGAGGCTGCTGTGAGCTCTAACACCATGGCACTCTACCCAGGGTGAGTGACTCTGTCTCAAAAAAAAAAAAAAAAAAAAAAAAAGTAGGATATATATATAACTAGCTGTATCCCACTGGGATATTGGGAAGTGACTATGACTTCCCCCATGCATATGGGTAACCTTGTATGCAATTTCTTCTACTCATCTGCCTTTTGTCAGTGGAGTTTTCAGCAAGCCTTCACTGCCAGCCACACCGTCCCTTTGGATTTGCTGTGTTAGATCTTTCGTATAGACAGAATCGCACAGCACGTGGCCTTTTATGTTTGGCTTCTTTCACTTAGCACAGTATTTCCCCATCCCTCTGCCGGGCAGCGTGCGTCAGTACTTCATCACCTTTGGCTGAATACTCCCCACTGTGCGGATGGCGCCACTGAACGTGTCTGTGTTCTTCAGCTGATGGACATTTGAGTCTTGCAGTCTGGGCTCCTATGAACAATGCTGCGAACATTCCTCCTGAACTTTTCTGTGCACATACGTGTTCCGTTCTCTTGGCTAGGAAGCTCTTTCTGAGTGAAAAGTGATGCCTGCACGCAGGAAGCAAACTGCCAGTCGGGCGTTTTCTCTTCCCTGGTGGAGCCTCCCTCCCCAGAGAAGAGGTTTTGTGTCCTCTTGGAAATGTTTTCTGCATTTATGCACCACGGTGAGGGGACGCTCCTGCTCTCCAGTGAGAATACCAGCATTCACCTGTTCTGTCCCTTGTCCTTCCCACGTACAGGTACTTCTGGATCTTTTGGCATAGTTATATAAAGCTACCCTCGTTCTTTTCAGTGAATACCTCGGTAAATTGTTTGGATAAGTCCTTATTTATTGAACCATCTGAAGGACATTTAGGCTGCTCCTAATCTTTTCTCACCGCAAATATGCCACCCTGAATGTGCTTGTGCACTCATGCAAAGATTTTTGGCAGGGTGGTGAAGACTGGGGGGAGGTGCACAGGTAACTTTCTTAGGATGCAGAATGTGCGCTCTTCTGGTTTGAATAAGAAAATGGCCCTGAGTTTGTTTATATTGTGGCTGAGTCTTGGTTATTTTGTGCCCCACAAAGGCCCATGCACAGCACAGATATATGCCCAGTGTGGGCAATGGGGGCACTCGGCCCTGGCCCACTTCCTCTCTCGGACCTGTGTGGTTTAAGGGACTGTAACTGCTAGCTCACCCTGTGCTGTTACTATGGCCCAGGTATAGAAACTAGACCCTTCGCCAGCCAGTTTCCATAAAAATTAAGAACAAAGATCAATTATCCTATAAAAAATAATAACTTTTAACATCTTAGAAGCCTGTAAATCTAAAACCAGACCAATTAAAAAACATTTTTTTTTTTCTGAATTGTGAACTCAGTCATCTTGCCAACTCAAAGACAGGCTTTGAAAACAAAACTCATTGACTTTGCACCCCTTGTTTTCTGCCTCAACAAAGGTTATTTGACAAATTAATTGTATTTTGTAGTATGTGTCAAAATTTGAGAGTCAGGTGAGGTAAAACTCTGGCCTACCTTAATACTGAATTTTCTGGTGCCCTTGGGAATGTTCCTTATCTTAACGAGGTGGCAGTTTGCTTAACAACAAAGGTCAAGATTAGATAAAACTAAGACTCTATGATCTTAAATTCTAAATCAAGTTAATCTATGTACTTTGATAGTTCTTACAGGCCTACTGGTGCACAAAGAGGCCTCTCTTTTGACATGGAAACTTAACCACAGATGGGTTAATTTCAGATTTAACAGTCTTTAAACTTTGTTTGAACTTGATGTGTAAACAAAATGCTAATGTCAGGTTTTACTGTCTAAACAGAATATGAAGGACTCTGTAGGGACCCTGTTTGCCTACATACACCCGCAAAGGCCTGGCTTACCAATCTTATTAGCTTGTGCAGGTACCATTGGCAGAGGATTCAGGGTGGAGATGGAGCTGGGAATAGCTCCTATATGAATTAACATTTCTCCTCCTGGCTCATGACCAGGGGATAAAGGCACCTCCTGCAGCTCCCAGCAGGTTGGGAGCAGGAAGTAGGGTGGTTTGGACAGCAGGAATCTGGCTCCACAAAGGCAGCTGAGAAGCCATTGTTCCCCCAGCTTAACTGGAGCTTTTGTTGGCAGCTTCCTCTTGTCTCAGCTGGAGCCAAGGTCTTCACCCAGACACAGATAAACAGCACAGGGTGCCAAAATAAGTTCCATGATGCTCCTTTTCCAACCAGTCACTCTCCAGCTCAAGTACCTTCAATGACTCCCCAGTGCCCACTCCTTCTTTACTTGGCACACCAAACTGGCCACAATCTGGCCTGATTCCCTGGCCACCTCTAATCTCCACTACTTCCTGATATTTTTTGCCCAGTGCATATCCAGCATTCACTCTGAGCTAGGCACTGTGCTAAGTGTTCTGCAAGTATCCTCTTGTTTCATCTTGATGATGTTCTACAAGATCTCATCACCATCGTGTAGACGAGAAAATGGAAGTGCAGAGCACTGAAGCAGCTTCTTGAACATCACACAGTCAGGAAGCCAGTGTGACCCCCAGCCCTGAGAACTTCATGTACTGAGGACCAGTGTGGACAGAGCAGCCTCTGAGGATGTGGCACTGAGTGATGAGAAAGTGCAAGCCAGGTGGTGAATGGGGGAAGAAGGTTCCAGGCAGAGGGAACAAACAGCAAGGCACTTCTCTCTCTGAGCCTCAGTTTCCTGATCTGTTAAGAGTGTGCATGTGTGTGTATGAGAGAAGTGTGTGAGTGAGGTTGGGGGGGGTCGCCTTCCGGTTCTCTGAGATTCTCCCTAGAATCTGGGAAAGGATGTTGGAGCCTCTCAATATTGTGTGTCAATTATGTCATCCCAAGCCCCATCAGGCTGCTAGCTGTGACTCCCCTTGCACCCCCCAATTCAGAAAAGAAATAAGTCAACAGAAGACTGACCAGGACCAGGGAACTGGGCAGTAGGGAGTACCAGGCAGGGCTCTGGCCCTTGTCACTTGGCCTACTGATGGACAAAGAGGCCTCTCTTTTGATGTGGAAACTTAACTATAGACAGGGGTTAATTTCAGACTTAATAGTCTAAACTTTGTTTGAACTTAAAGACAGGGTACTGTCTTTGTTGTAGTTGTAAATCTGATTTGTTTTACTGATTTTTATCCTCTGCAAGACCATCTGAGCTTGAAATTTCTGGACAGCATGTTTCACAAGGCCGATGAGGACGTATTTCATTTCTGTTCTATTCAAGCATGTCTTTGGCCAACATGTTACCTCTCATTTGCTGCTTTTCTTTTCTTCCCTGCTCTCTTCTTCCTTGCTTTCTTGTTCCATCATCTCCCATTCTTTCCCTCTGTGCTCTCTCTCCTTAACACATCTCCTCCCACTTCTTTCTCTATCACATCATATCTAATTATAATTTGGTATAAGGAATCTTCTAGAAGGCAAAGAGAGCTTCAGAGAGGTGGATATCTGAGGAGGACTTTGAGGTGTAAATAGGAGTTTGTTAGGTAGAGAAATGAGGACAGGGTAGGAGACCAGTGTGGTTAAGTACAAAGGCTGGACCCACACAGGCAGAATTTGAATCCTGGCTTAGCTACTCACCAGTTCTATAATCTGGGACAAATTATATCAAGTTATCAGGCCCCAGTTACCTGATCAGCATAATGGGAATTTCTATATTGTCTCAGCACCAGAACCTATGGCAGTGTCTGATCTTACTGACTCATGAGAGCCAATTGTAAACCTCTCCTCCAACTCTGCGTTAAGTGACGTCACCTTTGTCATGTAAAACCTGCCACTGTGGAAGTATTTGTGCCATGGAAATTGGTAAACACCAAAAGTCAGAGCTTTTATTTCCCTCCAGGGAGCCAGTTTACTAGCATGCCACTGCCTACTGCTAGGAAAGTGGGTTCTGGTTAGCAAGGCCTGGGGATGTACAGTCTGTTCAAATGTTTGCGGTGGAACTTCAGCAAAGAGAGACAGTTTGAACCTACATAGCCTGAGGAAAAAAGGTGGAGTTTGGGTGGGGGGGGGCGCGGATTGGAGGAGTTTTTTTAAGGACTAAAGAGCCCCTGAATTTGATGCCCTAAAAAATTCCAAATGTGGCTGAGTGTGGTAGCTCATACTTGCAATACTAGCACTCTGGGAGGCCAGGGTGGGAGGATCCTTTGACCTCAGGAGTTGGAGACCAGCCTGAGCAAGAGTGAGATCTTATTTCTACTAAAAATAGAAAAATTAGCCCAGTGTTGTGGCCGGCATCTGTCGCTCCAGCTACTCAGGAAACTGAGGCAGGAGGATCACTCCAGGTTGCAGTGAGCTAGGCTGACATCACTGTGTTCTAGCTCCAGGGACTCAAAAAGGAAAAAAAAAAAAAAAAAAAAAACACATCATCATATTATAGTATTCACATAACTCTTAAAAAGATCCATTAGACCAGCTTAATTAAAAAATAAAACCAAGCCCAAACCATTTGTTTCTATTGGATTAGAAAATCATTAAATTTCTCAAGCCAAAAAATGGAGAGATTTTTAACAGGGAGAAACTGGGTATGAGAGCCAGCAGTGGTCAATCGTATGTAACTTAGCTGGAAAGTGCTGATCTTTATCTTGTTAAAAGTGGGACATCAGAGGAAGGTTTGAAGCAGACAAAAGATGCTATTAGATTCTGATCTTGGAAGACATCCTTCTGGCTGCTGGAGAAGAGCCTGGAGGAAGCCAAAATGGATACGAGGAGACCAGGTAAGAGATAATGTGACGCAGATAAGCATGTTTTAGGAGCGACTATTCCATGTGTTTGCCCCATTGCCTTGTTTGCCTGGGTATTTAGCTAGACTACATTTCCCAGGCTCCTCTGCAGGTAGGTGGGGCCATGTGATTTAGTTCCAGCCAATAGCATGTGGGCAGAGTGATGTAAGGCACTTGGGTTGGGAGAGTAATAAAAACCTCCCATATACTTTTCCAAGCTATTTTTTCTTTCCTCAGTTCTCATGCGGAGGCTCTGATGGAAGACCCCAGGGCCTAAGGAAGATCCAGGATCTGAGAGGAGACTGCATGGCTGAGTGGCCTTGTGGAGCAGAGACCAACCATTTCCTTCTGTTGGACTGTGCTGAGAGGAACAAACCTTCCTTGTGATGGGCCCTGACATCTGGGGTTATTTGTCACAGCAGCCAATCTGACAGATGTAGAGTGGACGAATCAGAGATAGGTGTGCAAACGGGAGAGTTCTTCAGGATAAAATCATGCTAAAGTGCATGTGGAGTGTGGGAAGAGGAGGCAGCGAGAGCTGTGCCCATGTTTACGACTGACCAGCAGTGCCATATGCTGAAAAGGCAGATGCTGTAGGGGGACCATCTGCAGGGCCATCTGGGAATTGGTGCATTTGAGACGCTGGAGTGGAGATGTCAAGAGGCCCTTCCTTTGGTCTGTGCAGCCCACTGCAGCCCCATTGCTTTTCTGGGAGCATGTCATGGTGGTGAAGGACACTTGTCATTGGTGGGGGAGAGAATATGGGGCATGTTTGTCTGTGGAGCCACCATGCTGCCACTGACCAGAGCTTATCCAGAAAGCCTCGGAAATAATAACTGCTCACTCACTATGGCCTTGGAAATAATAACAACACCTCACTATGTGTGCCCAGACTTGTGACCCCAAGCTGTGGCAAAGTTGATGTTGGGACACAATTTATTCTTTTTATTTTTTCCTTTTAACAAATGTCTCCTGAAGTACTACAATAATAATAATATTAAAATGACTATTTATTAAGTACTTACCATGTTCCAGATAATATGCTGGGTGCTTTAACACATGACTTCATTTCACCTCTACTCATAGAGATAGAAATGATTATTGGCCCCTCTCTGACAGATGGGGAAACTGAAGCTTAGAGAGGTTACCCAAGCTGGCCTTGGACCCCGGTCATCACACTCAGAGTCTGTCATCCTGGTGTAGGGCCAGCTCTGGCTCGAGCACCAAGATTGCTGCAGTCTCACAGTCTCACAGAGCTGAATGTGGCCACGTCTCCTCCATTCTCCCAGTGAAGGCCTCTCAGCCCCTCCCAATCCTTGCTCCACCCAAGAGGGTAGTGGCTGCTTTCTGCCACCCAACATGTTGGCACATCTTGGAGCCCTCTTCCTTTGTTTTTAGGAAGCCTGGGGCAGAGATGTCATGTTTCATTTACTTCTTCCAGAGGGGACTGTCACTGTGCCAGTTCCTGGGGCCAAGGTTACTGGGTACCCGCTGTTGGCATGGTAACCAGATCACATGACCCAAATCATGGCCTCTGCTGGGCACAGATTCCCAAGCAACTGCTGTCCTCAGAAGGAGGCCATGGGCCTGGCACCCAGAGCAGGTCCTGGGCTGGTTTAGAAACTCATGTGAACCACCTTAGCCCAAAAAGTAGGGTTTAAGGCATTAGAGAATCCAAGAGAGGGTTGAACCAAAACCTAGAATCATGGATCTAGATGTCACCATGACCTTCTCCCTATCCCACATTTATGCTTTTTTGAGGACTATCACAGGACAGAGGCAGGTGGCTACCTACCCAGCATTTCTTCTCATTTAAAGAGCCCTGTTTTTTTGTTTGTTTTTTTTTGCTGTTGTTGTTGTTGTTGTTGTTGTTGTTGTTTTCAGCTACGTGCTTTTTCCCAGCCTGCTTTGTTGCAGCCATAATACATAGTCTTGGTCAAGGAGATGTAAACAGACATCTGGGCAGATTTTTGTGTTATTGATTAAACATGTCAAACACAGTGGCCTAACCTTCCCGTCTTTATCTTTCCTTGAATACAGAATGATGGTTGGAGCAGAGGCAGCCATCTTATAGTCATGAGGGATCACAAAATTCTAGCTCTGACCTCTCTGAGTGACTGAAATGATGCCCACTTCTCTCTACATTTTTGGACATAAGAAAATAATATAATTTTATTTACTAAGTCATTCTGACTTCCTGGTGAAAATTATCCTGATGAAGGCAATTGCTATTGCTTCACTATAGCTACATAAATGGAAACATAGTTGCCTCTGGGCCTTGAGTTTCACATTTTACAACCTCTGAACTCAAATTTCTGAACCCCAAGTTGAAAAAAGAATTCCTAAGTTGAGACTCATTGGCCCAATTTAGATTGCCTATGCCTGGGCCAATCTTTTAGGGCCAGGGAGGGTGCTATAATTGGCCAGTTGGAGCTAACCCCTAGACCAATCAAGCATGGCCAGAGAAAAGGGAGAGTGCCAGTTGAACACGAAGGTAAGAAAAGCTCTGGTCATCCAGATCAAGGGTCCTAACAAGGTTATCTCCACTCACCCCCTCTGGCTATCACTCCTTCCATTATGTTGAATGCACGTTCGCTGTGTGTTATACAGTATTAGGGCAGGCCAGGATTTGAACTAGGTTATCCAGAGGCTAAGATGTGGCCCATTTCCACTGTTGGACCCTCAAGGAAGCCTGGCTCTGTCCCATTGTCACCCTTGGACTCAGTTTACAGGCTCGGGTTCAGCCTGGGCTCTGCCTCTCTCTAGCGGGCTGGTGAATATTTTCCACTGCAGCTCGGCTTTCTCATCTGTAGCAGGTTGGGACTGCTTTGCTGATCTCAGAATCTTTTTTTGGAGTCAGCAGACTGAATTCCATTCCGGCTCTAACCCATCCTGGCTGTATGAGCTTAGGCAGACACCTCACTTCTTCGCACCATGATCCCCCATCTGTAAACCAAGGGAATGATCCTGAAGTCCCAGGTTGTTGGGGTGCAAGATTCATGAGCTAACCCTGGATCATACAGGAGATGCTCTATACACTAAAAATATAATAATAATTTAATAGCCTCTAGGGAATGTATGACAGATTGTAGGCAGGGTTTCCTGAGGCCAGCAGTTCAGGAGGAGGCCATTACAGCCACTGGGTGGGGTTCAGCCCCCACCACCTCACTCTGGAACATCTCTTGGGATGGGCAGACAGGATGGGAAGGGTCTCCCAGGCCCCCGCCCCAGCCTATGCAAGTTTATGGGACTGGTTGGCAGATATGGGTCAGTGGTGCATGCCCACCCCTGAGGCGAGGGCAGCAGAAGGCTGTTCCTGTCCATCTGCAGGCTGGCGGCCACCAGGGCCACATCCACATAGGAAAGAGAAACCAAGGGCAGCACTTGGGTCCTGTTGCTGACAGCTGCCAGACACAGAAGAGAGGCTGACCTTCTCTGCGTCCCCAGGAGCCAGGCGGGGCAGGGTGAGTGGACAGAGGCAGTTAGGCAATCCTCCCGATGTAGCTGGTGGTGCCTCCTCAGCCACGAGCCTGGGGCTACATGGAAAAAAAAGCCTCCTGGCCCCAGCAGCGTATTCCCTCACCTTTCTGGGCCAGTCCCCAGGTACAGGATTTGGAGAAGGGGCAGCGCTCATAGACTGAGGGAGGGTAGAAACTATAGGCCTAACTAAATAGCTCCCTTTATCAAGGATCTACCAAGCATTGGGCACTGCAGCCGGCACACTCACTTAGGTGTGCCCTAGGAAGGAGGGAATCCATTATTGTCCCCATTTTACAGAACAGGAAACTGAGGCTCAGAGAGGTAAGTCAGCCTCCTCAGGGTCACACAGCCGCAAAGTGGAAGCTGAAATTCCAGACCAAGTCTGCCCAATTCCAAAGAGTGGCTTATTTCTTTCATGTGACATAGTCTCCAAGAAATAGGTAAAAAGTAAAAATGCCATCATGGTGGCATGGGAAACAGCTGGACTGAGTGTCAGAGGACTGCCTCTAGCTCCCCAAAGCACTGTTGGCCTGGCCTGGCCAGCTGGCCCCAGCTGAGCTCCCCCTCCACTTCCAGGTCTCCACTTACATGCCGCTGCCTCCAGGAATCCCCCCTTGATCTCGCCTGGTTAGGGATCCACCTCTCAGCTTCTATGGCCCTCTTTATCTGTTTCCTTCAGGAGAATCTAAGCTCCAGAGGACAAGGCTGTTTCTGCCAAACCCTCACAGTATCTTCACGGTGTAGCACGGTGCTGGGCATATAGTAGGGACTCAATAAATATTTGTGAAATAAATGATTGACAGACACCCCCAGAGCACAGACCCTTTTCTCGGATAAGGGCTATATCTTGGGGCCAAGGGAAATAGGACAAGATAGACCCCAGGAGTGTTAGGGATACCAGGAACTACCTCTCAGGATGTTACCCCCAACCCAGAATGGTATGTGTCCCTAGAGCTCAGCCCATTGCATTTTTTCCTGCTGACTCACTCATAATTCATTCTTAGCCCCTGGCATGCCTGGGCCTACCCAGAGGCCACAGGCCCCTGGTGCTAAGTTTAGTGACTGCAAAATGTCCCCGTGAAATTCCAGACAGAGCCAGGGGGCTGGTGGCACATTCCACAGAGCTTCCCTGGGCACTCCTGCTCAGTGCTGGGGCGTGAAGGGAACCAAGCGTCCTTCCAGTGAGCAGCTGGAAGTCTAGGTCCTTGGCAGGCATAGAATTCAAGGGCAAAGGTGCCCTTTAATGTCAGAGGAACTAGGAATAGAGGGATGCCTTTCAATAATATGCCACAGGGGTGGGGGCCTTGATGAAGCTCAGGACAAATGCTTCTCTCCCTTAGAATCCCATAGACGTGTCTGACAATCCATGCCCAAGATAAAACTTCCCTGCTTAGAGCTGAGGTTTGTCTCCCTGTGCCTATCTGGGAGATAGTGTCTCCTGACTCTGTCCTTTGGGCCAGAGACCCACCTTTCACCTTCCCTCCCTAGGATAGGACCTTCAGCCCTCTCCCGCCACTATAGCTGCCTTCAGATTTTCTCTGCTCTGTTCCGCCCTTACAGATGAACCAAAGACCCCCAAGTTACAGTAAACAGAGGATAGAGACTGAGGCCCCCTTGTCTCTGAACATGGCATAAACTCTGTATAAGCAGCAAAAGAGATCTTAAGATATCTTAAATTGTTTTTTGGGGGTGGTTTTGAGACAGAGTCTCACTATGTCACCTTCGGTAAAGTGCTTTGGCGTCACAGCTCACAGCAACCTCCAACTCTTGGGCCTAAGCAATTCTCTTGCCACAGCTTCCCAGGTAGCTGGGACTACAGGCGCCCGCCACAATGCCCGGCTATTTTTTTGTTGCAGCTGTCGTTGTTTAGCTGGCCCAGGCCGGGCTTGAACCCGCCAGCCTAGGTGCATGTGGCTGGCACCGTAATCACTGTGCTATAGGCACCGAGCCAAGATATCTTAAATTGTTAATGTGGGTTGCACTTGTGGTCCATTAAGACCTTCAGATCTTGTTTCCCAGAGGTTCCCTGGGAAAGCCTCCCTCAGCCTGCATTTGGCAACTCGTTTCAGTGAATTTTTCCTCCATAGGGAGAAACCATATCCACCTCATCATTTGAGTTAACAGTATCAGTCTCATTACTGAACTGTCAGACCCACAGGGCAGGTTCGTGCTGTCCAGTCGCCACAATCTCCCCAACACTGAGCCGGATCCCTGCAAGGAAGTGGCACTGAGAGAACTGGCCCTTTTTAAAACATGAAATATAAAAATAAAAGAGGATTATAACATTTTAACAATAATGATTTAAAAACAAGGCAAGGCAAATGAAATCAAATCAATGGAGACAGGAAAGAACTTTTAACAATAGAATATAGGTAGGGGGAAAATGTACTTCATCAGCTACCTTATTCCACATGCAAAAATCAATTTGAAATGGATCTAAAGGTAAAAAGCAAAGCCAAGATTTTAGAGAAAACAAATATCTTCTCAACCTTAGGGAGTCAAGGATTTCTTGGCCGGAACAAAAAAAGAAAAAGGAAAAAAAAAATTGATAAATTGGACTTCATCCACATTCCAATTTTCTGCTCATTAAAAGACACCATTAACAAAACTAACAGGCAAGCTAAAGACTGGGAAACAATATTCACTCTGTGTGTGTGTGTGAAAGAGAGACAGAGACAGAGCTTTTTCCCAGAACACACAAATAAGTACAAATCAACAGTCACAAAATGAATAATCTAATTGTAAAACACAGCAGACTTGAACAGATACAAAAGATAATATACTAATAACTGATAAGCACACAAAAAAAGTGGTGCTCAACACCAAGGAGACACAAATGATTAAAACTAAAATTATAACCAGACACCATTTTTTACCCACCAGAATGATTAATTTTTTTTCTTTTTTACTTACAACATGAAGTGCTAAAAACGTACAGCTACTTTGAAAACACTGGGAAGCTTCCTATAAAGTTAGGCAGCTAGGAGGATTTTTAAATCTCCCTAAATTAAGCATACATCTACTGAATAACTCAGTCCTTATTCTACTCCTAGATTATTTACTCAAGGGAGATGAAACATATGTCTGTACAAAGACCTATATGCAAATATTGGTCATAGTTTTCTTCTTATGAGCCCTAAACCAGAAATGACCCAAATGTCTATCACAGAGGATAGGCCTGTCCATGCAATGGGTTACTATTCAGTAGTAAAAAGATGTGAATTACTGACGCATATCAATATGTAGCGGCATAACACATCAGTCTGACACATAACACACAACAACATGGATAGATTTCCAGAACAGCATGCTGAGGTAAAGAAGCCAGACCCAGGAGAGTACAGCCTATACACATCCAGGCACGTGAAACTCTTGAACAGGAAAGGCTGTTTTATAGTGAAAAAAATCAGGGCAGGCCAGTCACAGTGGCTCTTTCCTATAATCCTAGCACTCTGGGAGGCTGAGGCTGGAGGATTGTTTGAGGCCAGTAGTTTGAGACCAGCCTGAGCAACATAGCAAGACCCTGTCTCTACCAAAAATAGAAAAAAATTAGCTAGGGGTGGTGGTATGCACCTGTTGTCCCAGGTACCTGGGAAACTGAGGCAGGAAGATTGCCTGAACCCAGGAGTTTAAGGTTGCATTGAGAAATGATGACTCCTTCCTGCAAAAAAAAAAATTGGAGCAGAAGTCTCTAGGGGCAAGGAGTCATTGCAAATGGATACAAGGGAAGTTCCCAAGGTGTCAGAAATGTCCCAAATCTTGTTCCAGTGGTACTTCTACGAGTGAATATAAGTCAGAGTGAGTATAGTGGCTTACGCCTGTAATCTCAGCATTCTGGGAGGCCGAGGCGGCTGGATCACCTGAGCTCAGGAGTTTGAGAACAGGCTATGAGTGAGAACCCTGTCTCTACTAAAAAGTATTAGGTTGTTTCAAAAGTTTTGTCCGTTTTAATGTCATGTGTTTTTGTAGCTCCATATCTCAATAAATATTTATTCTACTGTGTCGTGGTATATACTGATCGATGGAGAATTTTGTACTCTATACATTGATGCTGT
>CAUYPK010017427.1:0-16294 GCA_963574355.1 Loris lydekkerianus
GTATGAGACAGAACTGGCCATGCGTCAATCTGTGGAGAGCGACATCCATGGGCTCCGCAAGGTCATTGATGACACCAATATCACTCGGCTGCAGCTGGAGTCAGAGATCGAGGCTCTCAAGGAGGAGCTGCTCTTCATGAAGAAGAACCACGAGGAGGCAAGCAGGGGCCACTGGCCAGACCCAAAGGACCGACACAAATCTGAGTAGGGGGATAGATGGGGCAAGACTTGCAAGTAGCCTTCAGGGAAGTTTTAAACTATGTACCTGGGCTCTTAATCAGACTGTTCTAATGGCATGCATACTCAGTGGGTCACATACACTCTGCGGCACATGTGAATTACAGTGTGATGAAGTCCAGATGATACGGGGAAGAGAATTAGGTGAGGACAAAGATAGAAACAGTTTACATGAGAAGCTGAGGGTGATGGGGGAGTGAGAGCAGGTAGAGCTGGCAGGGCTGCCTAGAACAAAGTATAAGGAGCAGGTGTATGGAAGGAGGCTGGCTGGAGGGATAAGGTGAAGTAAGGAGAGAGAAACCCCTGCGAGTGACAGACACCAACTGTGATTGGGTTGCATTTTTACTCATCTGGACTAGAAAGCCCAGAACTAGCATTACCCAGACTGTAACCCCAGAATTTTCCTCTGTCTTCTTTTCCAACTGATCCTATAGGCCTCCTAGAAGAGGCCATCACAGATGAAGGACCTTGTTAGAGCTCTGACCCTGAGCCCTCACTTTTGCCCCCGTCTCTTTTAGGAAGTAAAAGTCCTACTAGCCCAGATTGCCAGCTCTGGGTTGACTGTGGAGGTAGATGCTCCTAAATCCCAGGACCTGAGCAAGATCATGGCAGACATGCGGGCCCAGTATGACGAGCTGGCTCGGAAGAACCAAGAAGAGCTGGCCAAGACCTGGTCCCAGCAGATTGAGGAGAGCACTTCAGTGGTCACCTCACAGTTTGCTGAGGTCGGAGCTGCTAAGACAGTGCTCACAGAGCTGATGCGTACAGTCAGGTCCTTGGAGATTGAACTGGACTCCATGAGAAATCAGAAGTCCAGGTTGGAGGACAGCCTGAGGGAGGTGGAGGCCCGCTATGCCTTGCAGATGGAGCAACTCAATGGGGTCCTGCTGCATTTGGAGTCAGAGCTGGCACAGACCCGAGCAGAGGGGCAGCGCCAGGCCCAGGAGTATGAGGCGCTGCTGAACATCGAGGTCAAGCTAGAGGCTGAAATTGCCACCTACCGCCGCCTGCTGGAAGACGGGGAGGACTTCAACCTTGGTGATGCCCTGGACAGCAGCAACTCTATGCAAACCATCCAAAAGACCACCACCCGCAGGATAGTGGTCGGCAAAGTGGTGCCTGAGACCAACGACACCAAAGTTCTGAGACACTGAGGCAGTGCAGCAGCATGCCCTTATGCCAATAAAGAGTTCAGAGGTCACTGGAAAAAAAGAAAAAAAAAATCTGTTTTAGAAAAAATAATTTAATTTACCAAATTTGCTGTTCAGAAAAGTTGTACACTTTAAAGAGAGGAATAAAGATTGTTTTTTCTTCAAGCTTTTTGAATTTATTTCTTTTTGTTTTTTTAAATTATTATCACAAACATTTTTAAGATGTGAAATGTTCAAATGCATGTGGATTTCTGGTTTCATTTTGAATTAATTGAAAACAAAATTAGCTCTTCTGGTTTGTTCTTACCATCACACTTATTGTCCCAGTTGCCTTTGGCTGTGTACTAGACCACTCAAAAACCTAGTGGTTTAAAACAACAACAACCATTTATTTTGCTCATTGAATCCATAATTTGGGCAGAGACAGCAAGGAAAGCTTGTCTCTGCTCCATGCAGTATCAGCTAGGATAGCTTGATTGAAGGTTGGAGAATCTGCGTCAAGGTGACACACATGCCTGGCAAATAGATATAAGAAGTTGGCTGGGAGCTTGGATGGGATTGAGGGATTTGGGGTTGGCTTCCTCCCCACATAGCCTTCTCCATGTAGTTTGGGCTTCCTTACAAAATGGTGGCCGTGTTCTAAGAGCAACTGTTCTGAGAGGAGGCCAAGTGGAAGCTGAATTGTCTCTTATAAACTAGTTAGAAAGTCAAGTAGCATCATTTCCCTTGTACTTTGGTATTCCAAGGACTCAGTAGTGGCACAATCATAGCTCACTGCAGCCTCAAATTCCTGGAATCAAGCAATTTTCCAACCTCAGCTGGTACATACCCAGCTAATTTTCTTCCTCCTTTTCCTTCCCCCCCCCCCCCCTTTTAGAGATAAGATCTGTTTATGTTGCCCAGCCTTATTTCAAACACCTGGCCTTAAGCAATTTTCCTGCCTCAGCCTCCCAAAGTACTGGGATCACAGGCATGAGGCACTGCACCCCAGCAGATTTTACTTTTTGATAGGAGGTGACAAAGTTCTAGAAGAGCATATGGAGTGAGAAATATGGCTGTTGCTGTTTGCTGTACTCGTTCTGCTGGGAAGTGAGAAAACCGTGACTCAGTTCAGTTAGGAACCTACCTTTGTTAAATGTTCTAGAAGAATTTGTTATCTTAAAGTGATGTTTTGAAGTTAATGTTTAAGCTTTTTCTAAAAAACAACTTTTTACGTATTTTGAACTAATCTTAGATGAACAAATAAGTTGTGAAAACAATAACAGTTCAGTGAGTTTTCTTCCGTTCTTCACTCTGTTTCCTCTGATGTTCACATCGTACATAACCATGGTAATGTAATCAAGACTAAAGTGATCAAGACTGGAGAATCAATGTTGGCTTAGTAAACCACAGACTTCATGAGAATTTCACCAGTTTTTCTACTAATACCCTTTTTCAGGATCTCACATTACTACTACTTGTGATACATCCTCTAATCGGACAGTTTCTCAGACTTTCCTTGTCTTTGATGACTTTCACACCTTGGAAGAAGACTATTGGGTGTTTTGTAAAATGTCGCTCAGTTAATGTTTTTTTGTAAAATGTCTCTCAGTTAATGTTTTCTCAAAATTAGATAGTGAAGTTACAGATTTGGGGAAAGAATACCTCAGAGGGGATACGCCTTTCTCATCACATAACACAGTACTGTCAGTGTGTCTTATTGGTTATGGTGACACCTGCCAGATTTCTCCATTGTAAAGTTAGTATTTTTGGCTTAACTAATAAATATTTGAAGGAAAATACTTTGAGGTTCCACAAATATACTGTTCTTAAGTTTTTGACCAGTAATTTTAGCATTTATTGGTGAATTTTGCCTGCAGCAGCTGTGATATTCTAATGGTAATTTTTTATATTCCTTATTTACTCTATATTTATCAATTATAATCCTTCTATAAGAGAATAGTCCTTCCTCATATTTATTTATATTAGTGTGGATATTTATTTTATTCTCTGGATTAGAATCAGTACTGTTGTATTTATTTTGTTGCACAAATTTTCTAGCTTGGCCACTGTGTCCTTTCAACACCTTTCTCCCACCCCAGCCCCTTTTTTCTAAAAAAACAGTTTCTTACTTTCTGGCTTCTTAAGATGCTTCAGCCTCATGTTGTATTTTCCTTTCTCCAGCCTTGGAATCATCCACTGCTCCAAAGAACCCAGGTTCATCTTACTGGAGAGTAGTATTTGGAAACCAGTGTCTGAGTGCTGGTGTGCTCTTTGCTACTGAGTGGCTATTGCTTTTAGGCCTCTGATCTGTCAGAGCTAGGAAATACAAGTGTGTATACTAACCTACATACATGTACACATTTATATTTATTTCTGTGTCCATCTGTAAATACAGTTAAAATTTTCTAATTTAAAAATTCATACTGGGCTGGGTGCAGTGGCTCATGCCTGTAATCTTAGCACTCTGCGAGACTGAGGCAGGTGGATTGCCTGAGCTCATGGGTTGGAGACCAGCCTGAGCAAGAGTGTGACTCTGTCTATAAAAAATAACCAGGCGTTGTGGTAGGCGCCTGTCATCCTAGCTACTCTGGAGGCTGAGGCAGGAGAATCGCTTGAGCCCAAGAGTTTGAGGTTGCTGTGAGCTGTGACAACACAGCACTCTACCAAGGATGACAAAGTGAGACTCTGTCTCCAAAAAAAAAAGTTCAGACTGATGCCTTTTACTTTTAACTCCAATATAGCACCATGGGGATTATTCTGCTATCCCCCTTTTGCTTATTTGAATTTATTTCTCCCAGTAAGAAACCTGATCCTCTCATTATATATATTTATGTAGTAGTTTCAGAATTGCTAACCCATACTCCTATTAGAAACAAACATACCAAATAGAATCCGGTGTCTGTGTACAGTTCTTTTTATCTTTACTTCACAGTATCTAGCCAAAGTGCTTTTTTTCTGAAGTTAGTTAAGTTAGATCTTTTCTTTCATGTCCCTTCACTGTGTCATCAATTGGTACTGTAGTTAAATTCATTTCTTATAGTTTGCATTTTATCTTGGGTTACCCTGATATCCTGGTTACTTATTTTGATTTATATACAGTAAAATTTACTCTTTGTCTTATATAGTTCTCTGGGTTTTTGAAAAATGCATGGAGTCATGTATCTGCCAGTAACAGTTCCATGACCCGCAAATTTCGTGCCACCACTTTATGCTTAGTCTGTCTCCCCAACCCTAGACCCTTGTAACCACCAATGTGTTTTCAATACTCCTTTACTAGCCTTTTCCAGAATCTCCTCTAAACGGAATCATACAATATGTTTCCTCTTAGGTCTAGCTTTTTTCTCTTGGCAAAATACATGTTAAGTTTGTACCTTTTTGTTGCTGAGTAGTATTTTATTTTATGTACCACAGTTAATCATTTATCTGTTGTGAAACATCTGGGTTGTTTCCAGTTTGGGTCAATTGTGAGTAAAGCTATAAAAACATTTATATAAAGGGTTTATGTGTGTGTGTACATATACATGTAATGTACATGGGTTTTTGTTTCTCTTGGGTAAATACCTGGGGATGGGTTTATGGACCGTATTGTAGGATATAGTTAACTTCACAAGAAACTGCCAAACTTTTTCTGAGGGTATGTTCAATTTTACATTCTCACCACTAGTATATGACAGTTCTTATTGCTCTGCAGCCTTGTTAGCACTTGGTATTATCAGTTTGTTTTTATGTTTTAGATATTCTAATGTATGAGTAGTATTGTCTCATGGTTTTAATTTTCATTTCCTTAATGAGTAATGATGTTGAGCACCTTTACTTTTTTTTTTTTTTTAAAGACAGAGTCTCACTCTGTCACCCTGGGTAGAGTACTGTGGTGTCACAGCTCACAGCAACCTCCAGCTATTGGGCTTAGGAGATTCTCTTGCCTCAGCCTCCTGAGTAGCTGGGACCACAGGGCCTGCCACAATGCCTAGCTATTTTTTGTTGCAGTTTGGCCGGGACTAGGTTCGAACCCGCCACCCTCGGTATATGGGGCCAGCACCCTACTCGCTGAGCCACAGGTGCCGCCACTGTGCACAATTACATATGTTACACATATACAGGGTGTCCATAAAGTTTGTGTGCATTTTTACAATATAAAACTATTTTGAATTGCGAACTTTATGGGCACCCTGTATTTTCAAATGGGTCACTGGTCTCTTATTTCTATTTTTTTTCTTTTATGATCAACCAAGTAGAGTTTTCATAACATCTTCTTGATTGAGTTAGTTACCATCAACTCTGGAAATAGACATTTCCATATATGAGTTTTGGTTATCTGTACTTATTACAGGGCAATGTAGGTATAGTTTTATAGAGCTGATAATTTCATTGTTGCCTAAAGTTAAATTGCTTTCTTGGAATCTAGTCAAACTTTGTGACTGAAAAAATACATAAGACAGGCTCAGTGCCTGTAGGACACTGGTTATGGCACCAGCCACATACACTGAGGCTGGCGGGTTCAAACCCAACTTGGGCCAGCTAAGCAACAATGACAACTGCAACAACAACAACAACAACAAAAATAGCCAGGCATTGTGGCAGGCACCTGTAGTCCCAGCTGCTTGGGAGGCTGACATAAGAGAATTGCTTAAGCCCAAGAGATTGAGGTTGCCGTGAGCTGTGATATTACGGCACTCTACCAAAGGTGACGTAGTAAGACTCTGTCTAAAAAAAAAAAAAAAAAAAAAGTAAGACAAGGTATAGTGTAATAAGTTCTACTAGTGCTAAAGATTGGCTTTGGGTTGACAGATGTCCCTTTAGAAAAAAATTTTTTGTTGTTGAGACATGGTCTTGCTCTGTTGCCTAAGCTAGAGGACCATGGCTTCAGCCTAGCTCATAGCAGCCTCAAACTTCTGGGCTCAAGTGATCCTCTTGCCCCAGCCTCCCTAATAGCTGGTACTACAGAGTAATTTTTCTTTTTTGTTTTTCTTCCTCTCCTCTCCCCTCCCCTTTTCTTTTCTTTTATTTTTAAGTAGAGGCAATGTCTGTCTTTGCTCATGCTGGTCTCAACCTCCTGACCTCAAGTAATCCTCCCACCTTGGCCTCCCAAAGTGCTAACAAACCCTTTAACTATCAAATGAACAAACAAACTTGATACTTTCTTGGGATGTCTGTCTATATATATGCAACCTTTGGTATGTTCTTACAACTAATCAGTTGTTAAGTGAAAGAGACTAGAAGTGAATGTTTTTAAAATTGGGCCTACATAAACATTTAAACTAATGGGTAAAAATAATTTAATGTATTGCTTCATTGAGCTAAATTAATAAGAGTATGTGAAACACTTTAGCACTTCCTTGTGTTTCAGACCACTGTTGCATAACCTATATAATCCAATGACTAATTGAATTCTTAGCCTACATTTAGTTTTTATCAGAATGGAATAAGGACATACCTATTTGAATCTTATATTTACTTTTGTAAAGACATATAGTTAATCCATTAAAATGTGTACAAGGATCCTAAGTTCTTTAATTACACTTTTCTGTTTGTTGTATAAGGCCCTTTTGAGAATTTAATATATTCCATAAAATAATATGCTTAATTGGGAAAATACTATGCATTAAAGCAGGGTTATCCAACCTGTAGCCTGTGGGCCACGTGCTAATTTTGTGAGGACTGTTTTTGCTTAGTTTTTGCTTATCTGTATTGTTGGATGTCACAAAAAGTATGCATGGACCTTTTCTTTTTTTGCTAGTCAACTTTCATTAGTGTTTGTATATTTAATGTGTGGCCCAAGACAACTTGTGTTCTTGCTATGTGGGTATTAGACATCCCTGCCTTAAAGAGTAGTGTTCCTGTCACATTATTTAGGTAATTATGATTGATTGTGTTGATAATTCTAGTTTACTGAGTTATTTCCTATCTCAATAAGAGAAAACCAACTTAAGTAGTATTTCATTTACATACTCAGATTCTAAAAATAATGTTAATATTAGAAGATGACTTTTTTTTTTTTTCTTTAAAATGAGCATGTTACTTTAAATATTTTATTTGGTAGTGTGATTTTATCAACCCAGTGTTGTTGTTGTTATGATGATGCCAGTTTGATTTAAACTAGCAAGTTATATATCAGATAGTACAGACCTAGTCATTGTGTGTAATTTATAATGTTCTCCTTTCTCAGGCCGTACTTATAAATGAGCTATAAGTAGACAAATAGCATTTTCCTAGCTTTGTTAAAAAAAAATACTATATATACATAGATTATAAATACATATTTTGTTACCTTCTTCCCTTTTTCTAAAAAGCAGGAAAAAATGTTGGGTTTTCTTTGCTTTTTAAGGACTTGATAACCACCTACTTCCTTATTTATAGAAGATTAGGAAGGTGAACTTTGGGGCTTCAGTTGAATATGCTTTAGAACTTGAGAATAATAAAGTGGTAGCTGCTAGCAATTGTGTGTGTGTGTGTGTGTGTGTGTGTAACAGTTGACAGTATCAGTTTTATCTTTCAGTGTTGAAGTCAGCATTTCTGAAATTAGGGAATTGAGGAAAAATAAGAGTCTGATTTCTTTTGAGTAGTTGTTTTTTGGTTGACTCTGACTCAGGCACTTTGTTTTCTATATTATTTTCTTTAGAACAATTAGCCTACAAGGTAGGTCTGATTATCCACATCTTACAAATAAAGAAAATTAATCAAGTTAACAGCCAATAGTGGCAAAGTTAGGATTTTGTTGTTGTTGAGATAGAATCTCACTATGTCACCCTTGGTAGAGTGCTATGGTGTCACAGCTCACAGCAACCCCAAACTCTTGGGCTTAAGTGATTTTCTTGCCTCAGCCTCCTAAGTTGCTGACACTAAAGGCTCCTGCCAGAATGCCTGGCTATTTTTTCTGTTGTAGTTGTCATTATTGTTGAGCAGGCCCAGGCTTAGTTCGAACCCACCAGCTTTGGTGTTATGTTGCCAGTGCCCTAACCACTGAGCTACAGGCGCTGAGCCCAGAGTTAGGATTTTAACTTTGTCTTCTAACCTACAAGTCTATGCTTTTATCTACTATTTTACCTCTCCTAAGAAAAGTAATGAAAATTATTAGAAAGTCTCTCTAAACTTTTAAGCCTCTGGGAGGGAAAATAATAATTAGACAAGACTGAGATTATCTCAACCTCATGTAGCGTTTTTATCAACCTTAAAGGGCTTTACTTTTGGAAAAGCTAATTTATGTGTGTTATACAAGAGAACCACTAGCATAATACTCATTAATGCTAATCATGTAGCTAATTCTCCATTTGATATCTCAGAAAAGATTTTTTAATGACATTAGTGATAACTGATAGTCTTCTTGAAAACAAAAATCATCTATGAATCAAATAATATACATGTCTGTGTTGCTGTTAACAGTAAAAATACTCATTTCAAAAATTCAACACTACATATGTACCTTATGATTAAACTCATAAAAATGATACTTTTGTAATGATACATACAAAAAATGATATTTGCCAAGCAAACTATTATATATCTGCAAATAATGCTTTAAACTGTTTTGTCAATAAACTTGTTTTATGGTAGATCAATAAATTCTATTGTAATTAAATTGTCTTTATTATTATGATATTTTACCCTGTAGTAATGTTATATTGTCAAGATGAATGACTTTATTTAGAATTGTCAATAGTAACGGTTTTTCTTAACATTTTTGTTATATTAGCAACATTATCGTACACTTAACATAAATTTACCTATAGGCCAGTCATTAGTTCTTCAGTATTTAATTCTAGTATATAAGTATTTTCAAATCAAATATAGAATATATTCAAGCAAATGATTGATGCAGGAAAGTAGATTCCAAAACTAGAGTCCAGCCTGAAGGCTAAGTGGGTTCTTGCCTTTACGCAGGAAAGAATTCAAGAGCAAACTGACAGAGTAAGGCAAAAACAAGTTTATTAAGGTAAGAAAAGAAAAAAAAGAAAGGTGCTGTGCCTCGTAGAGCAGGAGCTCTCAGAGCAACAGAGAATAGCACTATCAAAGTTTCTGGGGTCTTATTTTATACCTTCTATTTAATTTTTATGTTGAAGAAGGGTTATTCATAAAGTTTCTAGGAAAGGGGTAGAGAGTTCCTGGAACTGTGGGTCCCTCCTCTTTTTAACTGGGAGTTGCCATGGCATTTATAAACTGTCATGGCATTGATGGGAGTTTTTTTTAGTATGCTAATATATTAAAAGCAGGGTATAATGAGTAGTGAGGGTAATCTAATGTCATGCCTTCTTGGTTCTAGCTGGTTTGGGCTGGTTTCTCCACTGCCTCCTGTTTTATTAGACACGTTGTTTCTGGTTTTATGACTCCTTATTGAGTAAGGTCAGTTCTCTATCACATGAGGAAATTGTATAGAAAATTGTATATTGTATGAGCAGTCAAACCACAGACTCTTTGTTTAAAAAGTGATAAATATTAGTTGACATCTGGTAAGGAAAAAGTCCAGTAATTCAGTATTTCTTTTGTAATATTCCAGGTTAACAGTACTAAGTTGGATAATATAAAAGCATTACCTGAGTCTATGTATATATTTCAGATTTGCAGGTTGATCAGCAGTGGTAAAAAGTTGCAATGGAAAGCACAGCCTTAGTAGTCAGAAGAGTTGAGTCTAATGCTGGTGCAGCCAGAACTGGTTATGTAACTTTGGACAAGACATTAAACTTCAGATCTTAAATTTTTTTTAATCTATAAATAAGTACTTGGGCTATGTTTTACAAGATTTTTTTTTCAGCTTTATGATTTTTTTGTTTCCATTTTTAAAATTGTGTTAAAATACGTAAAAGACACATACATAAAATTTACCATCTTAACCATTCAGTACACAGTACACAGTACTTAACCACAGTTCAGTACACTTCAGTACATTCATCAGGCTGTACATCTATCTCTAATACTCTTCATCTTGCAAAACTAATCCACTATTCAGTTACTCCCCATTTCCCTCCCCTCCTCCTAGCTCCTGGAAACCACCATTCTACTGTATGTCTTTACGATTTTAACTACTCTAAGTACTTCATACAAGTGGGATCATTAAGTCATACAGTATTTCTTTTTGCAACTAGCTTATTTCATTAGCAAAATGCCCCCAAGCTTTATCCATCTTGTGGCATATAGCAGAATTTCTTTCTTTTTAGGGCTAAATAATATCACATGTTGCTTATCCGTGCATCTGTTGATGGATATTTGGGTTCCAACCACATTTTAGCTGTTATAAATAATGCTATGAATGTGTATTTACAATCATCTCTTCAATGTCCAATCCTGTTTTCAGTGCTTTGGACTTCTCAATTCTATTGAGAAGAATTGTTGGGTCATATGTTAACTCTAGTTTCAATTTTTTTTTTTTTTTTATTGTTGGGGATTCATTGAGGGTACACAGAACTAGGTTACATTGATTGCTTTTGTTAGATAAGGACCCTCTTATCTTTGTGTCCCGCCCCCCAAAAGGTGTACCACACCCCATAATCCCCCACCCCTCGCCATTTTTCCCTTTCTCAGCTCTCCCCATCTCTCACCCCCCTCTGTGTAGTAGGAACGTAATTTTCCTCATCTCAGAATTGAGTGCATAGGATTCTTATTTCTCCATTCTTGTGATGCTTTACTAAGAATAATGTGTTCCACATCCATCCAGGTTAATACAAAGGATGTAAAGTCTCCATCTTTTTTAGTGGCTGAATAGTATTCCATGGTATACATATACCACAGTTTGTTATCCATTCCTGGGTTGGTGGGCATTTAGGCTGTTTCCACATTTTGGCGATTGTAAATTGAGCTGCAATAAACAGTCTAGTGCAAGTGTCCCTGTGGTAAAAGGATTTTTTTCTTCTGTGTAAATGCCCAGCAATGGGATTGTAGGATCAAATGGGAGGTCTAGCTTGAGTTCTTTGAGGATTCTCCATGCTTTCTTCCACAAAGGTTTTATTTGTTTGCAGTCCCACCAGCAGTGTAAAAGTGTTCCCTTCTCTCCACATCCACGCCAGAATCTGTAGTTTTGAGATTTTGTGATGTAGGCCATTCTCACTAGTGTTAGATGATATCTCAGGGTGGTTTTGATTTGCATTTCTCTAATAATTAGGGACGATGAGCATTTTTTCATGTTTTCTAGTCATTTGTCTGTCTTCCTTAGAGAAGATTCTATTCATGTCCCTTGCCCAGTGATCTAAGATATTGTTAACTTTTTATGTTTATTAATTTCGGTTCTCTGTAGATCCCAGTTATCAAGCTTTTGTCTGATTCATAATATGCAAATATCCTTTCCCAATGTGTAGGTGTCTATTGGCTTTGATTATTGTCTCCTTAGCTGTACAGAAGCTTTTCAGTTTAATGAAGTCCCATTTGTTTATTTTTAATTATTGTTGCAATTGCCATGGAAGTCGTCTTAATAGAATCTTTCCCCGGGTTGATATCTTGATATCTTCAAGTGTTTTCTTTGAGGATTTTTATTGTCTCATGCCTTGGATTTAAATCTTTTATCCATCTTGAATCAATTTTTGTGAGTGGAGAAAGGTGTGGGTCCAGTTTCAGTCTTCTGTGTGTGGATACTGTTTTCCACAGCAGCTGTACCATTTTACATTCCCATCAACATTCACAAAGGTTCTAATTTCTTTATATTCTGTCTAACACTTGGTATTTTCTTTTTTTTTATAGTAGTCTTAATGGATATGAAGTAGCATCTCGTTGTAATTTTAATCTAATGATTGGTGATATTGGGCATCTTTTCATGTGCTTCTTTGCCACTTGTATATCTTCTCCAGAGAAATGTCTGTTCAAGTCCTTTGCACTGGGTTTTTTTGTTGTTGAGTTTAGGAGTTCTTATTCTGGATATTAAATCCCTTGTCAGATATATAATTTGCAGATAATTTTCTCCCACTCTGTAGGTTGCCTTTTTCCTGTGTCGATACAGTCTTTCTGTGGACATATAAAAATTTTTCCTGAAGTCCATTTTATCTATTTTTTCTTTTGTTTTCTGTGCCTTTGAAATAGACAAGAAATCATTACCAAAGCCAATGTTGTTAAGTTTTTACCCTATGTTTTCTTCTTAATTTTATAGTTTAAGGTCTTACATTTAATTTTAATTCTTTGATTTATTTGTACATGGTGTTAAGTAAAGGTCCAACTTGTCCTCCCTCTCTTCCTCCTCCTCCTTCCTTTTTGTTTTTTTGTATGTGGATATCCAATTTTCATAGCACCATTTGTTTAAAAGGCTGTCCTTTCCCTACTGGGTGTTAAACATGTGCACCTAGAGACAAGACCAGAGAATGGAGAGGTTCAGGCCAGGTTTAATGAAAGAGAGAGAGACCTGCCTGAACAGATGGCATCTGCACTGTGGGTAGTTGGAGGCCTGTTTTTATGTGGGGCCACAGGAGAGTGGAAAAATTCCACTGTCAGCTGGAGGATTTTGGTGAACTAATAAGGTCTTTTGGAGCAAAGTTTTGGAATAGGGCTAGCTAGGCCCTTTATGGTCTTTTGTTCCAGGAGAGGAGGGGAAGGAGGAAGGTTCATGTGGGGCCGCATTAGGCCCACAACAGAATGGTCCTAACACTCTTGTTAAAAATAATTTGACCATATCTTAGAGGTTTTATTTCTGAGCTTTCTTTTTTGTTCCATTCGTCTATTTGACTTTATGTCAGTACCAAGCTGTTTTGATTACTGCAGCTTTGCCATAGTTTTAAAATCAAAAAATGTGAGACTTGCAGCTTTGTTCTGGAATATGTTTTTGACTATTTGAGATCCTTTGAGATTACATATGGATTTTTGATAGATTTTTCTCTTTCTATGAAATCTGTCATTGAGATTTGACAGGGATTGCACTGAATCTGAATCTGTACTATTGTTTACTGTTGACTTGGTAACAATATTATGTTTTCCCATCTGTGAACATAAGATGTGTTTCCATTTATTTATGTCTTCTTTAATATCAATCACTGTTTTATAGTCTTCATTTTACAAGTTTCACTTCCTAGGCTTTTTATCCTTTTTGATGCTATAGTAAATGGTATTGATGTTTGTCTTTTTTTTTTTGGTTTACTGTTAACATATAGAAATGCAACTGATTTTTGTTTGATTTGTATCTTTTGCTGCTCCTCTGTCTCCTGTCTTGCCTCTTTGCTGAATTCATAGTTAATTTTTTTATAGTGAAATATTTAAATTTCTTTCTCATTTCTTTTTGTTTATATCCTATAGTTATTTTCTCTGTGGTTACCGTGGAGATTACAGTTAACATCCTAAGTTATAACACTCTAATTTTGAATATATACCAGATTAACTTCAATAACATCCAGAAACTCTACAGCTCCATCTCCATCACTGCTAGATGCCACAGATTATATACATTGTGTGCCCAATAATAAACACTTTTAAATCCATTAGTCTCTTAAGTTACATAGAAGGCAAAAAGTAGACTTGTAAATCCTTGTTTAAATAACAGTATCTTTCATAATTGCTAATGTATCTATCATTATTCAGATCTTTATTTCTAAAGTCCTTTCATTTTACCTTGTAGGTCTCTCTTCCAGCATTTCTTACAAGGCACATCTAGTGGTAACAAACGTTCTCAGGTTTTCTTTATCTAGGAATATCTTAGTGCCTTCCTCACTTTTGAAAGGCATTTTTGCTCAATATAGGATTCTTGGTTGACTGCTTTGTTGTTTTTCTTTGCACTTTGAACATACCAGCCCACTGTCTCTGGCCTCTGAAGTTTCTGATGAAAATTCTGATAGTTATCCTATTGAGGATTCTTTGTATATAATGAATCACTTTCTTGTGTCTTTTAAGATTCTCTGTCTTTCAGCAGTTTAATTAGAATGTATTTCAAGATGGGTGTCTTTTAAGTTCATCTCACTTGGAGTTTGTTGAGCTTCCTGGATGTTAATATTCCTGTTTTCCATCAAACTTCAGAAGTTTTTCTCCATTATTTCTTTATATAATCTCTGTGCTCCTCTCTCTGTCTCTTCTTCTAAAACTTCCATGATACATATGTTTGTCAGCTTGATAGTGTCTCACAAATCACTTAGGCTGTGTTCATAAGCTTTGTTCACTTTCTTTCAATCATAAAAATGATCTTCAGACTCAATAACTTTAATCGTCCTATCTTCAAGTTAGCTGATCGTTTCTTCTGCCTGCTTAAATATACCTTTAAATCCTTCCAGTGAATTTTACACTTCTGTTATTGTACTTTTTTTAACTCTGAACTTTCTTTCTTGTTTCCTTTCAGGTTTTCTACTTTTTAGTGATATTTTCATTTTGTGAATGTCATTTTCTTGACTGCATATTGGTTTAGTTCTTTGAGCATTTTTTAAGTCTTTTCATAGATCTGCTATCAGGTCTTTTTCAGTTTATGTTGGTTTATTTTATTTTTTTCTTTTAAATGTGTCTCTTCCCTGTTTATTTGTATACCTTAAGATTTTTTAAAATTGAAAGCTAGACATTTAAATATAATATGGTGACTCTGAAAATCAGCTTTTTCCCCTTCCCCAGGACTTGCTGGTTTTTGTTATTGTTTTTGTTTATTTTTATTGTTGTAGGCTGTTTGCATATGAAGTATCAGCCGGAAGTCTTTGCAGGTGTACCTTTTTCCTGGCATGTCTAGTCACTTTCTAATTTTCTCCATATATGTACTTGTTTTTAACTGTCCTAATCTTTAATCTCTGGTTCACAAAAGGAAAAAATGATAAAAATGATCCAAGGAGGAAAAAAGAGCTCTGGCCCTGCCTCTTTGACTATACAGATGTAATCAAAGGTAGCAATCACAGCACAGTTACCCATGTTCAGAGGACAAGGTCCTTTTTGCCTGTCCTGGCTCCCACAAACCATATGCAGGCTGATCTAGGAACACGTGCATAGCTGCCTACCAGGGAAGTGGTGAGTGACTTGCTGCTTCTATGCTGAGACCTGAAAGTGACCAAAATGAACACCTATCTTATCATTAAGTCTTCCCCAGAAAGTAACAAGCTTTCAATGAACTACAGAGTTTCAAAATATAATAGTTACTTCAGACAGATTTTGTCAATGTAGTGTTGTCTAAGTGGAAAGACACATTTCTAGTTCTTCTTACTCTGTTGTGTCTCTCGGATCCCTCTTTGATTCTTTTTTTTTTTTTTTTTTTAAGCAGGAACTCAACTTCATTGCGTCAAGCAGTCGCTTATACAGAGCGTGGGGAAGGGGTGGGGGAAAGAAGGTGGGGAATGAGGTGCGTGACAGGGTTGGGCCAATGGCATGGTACCACATTGGCTGTATCTACGTAGAGGCAATTTCAGGCCGGGCCTTGCTGAGTCATTGCTACGCGGAAGTAGCTCAATGGATCTATTTCTAGTCAGGCTCTGGAAGTTGCACTAGGCCTCAGGTACATGGCAGGGCCCAACAATTCCCTCTTTTGTTTTTTGTATGGCGGAAAAACATAGCCCCTGTCTTAGGTTGCCTGCTCTTGCAGTTTCAGTCTTACCCGTCATGGGGATACCAACATCAATGGTTTGGTCCCTGTCTTAGGTTGAGTGAATGCAGAGTGATCTTACCCGTCTTTGGGTACTATGAATATAATCCACCATGCAGCCTTTCCATATCCTGTCTTAGGTTGTCCCTGCTTTGGGAATCTTACCCGTCATTGGTGCTATGGAGGGCGGTGAAGAATAATAGTTAGATTTTGGTTCATGAGCCGGTGATATTGGACCTCAACCTGATTTAACTGCCTCTAACCTTTTTTTTTTGAGATACAGGGCCCAAAGGTGAAGGGTAAATAAGGGTAGCAGGGGAAGAAGGTAGGATGAAAAACCATGTAGGCCTGTCCACAGGGGATTTTCTAGAATTTCTTTTCTTCTCTTTTCTAGATCTTCTTGGAGTGTTTTGATCTTGTTTTGCATGATCTCAGATCTGTTGGCATAAAAGTAGCACTTCTCCTGTAAAAATAAACAGAT